>JAPKLY010000379.1:222067-270719 GCA_026898435.1 Prunella vulgaris | reverse complement strand
GTTTGTATTTTACATCTAATAATTTGAGAGATACTACTTTTTTTTCTATTGCAACACATTTTTTATGGTTTTCTTTTGTAGGTAATGTTTAATTACTACAATTGCAGATCTATTTGATTTAAGATTTTGATATTTGAATTGTTTATTTGTCTTTTTAGTATTCTACTTGTGTTTTCATGTTGTTAATATTCTGATATTCGAATTGTTTATTTATCTTTTTATGTTTAATTTTTTTGCAGGTTAGTATTAAAATTATTGTGTACGCGTCGTCACCGTAAGTTATTTTACATCATAAGTTATTCACAATTCTAGAAAATTAGATAGGGTAACTTACATGTAGGTTCAAAAAAGTCACTATATTTACAAATAGGTGCTATGCAGAACAAAAATGTGCTTTTGTGCAAAAAAAAAAAAAATGCTTCTTTGCAAATATTTTGAACCTATTTGTAAATATAGTGACTTTCTTGAACCTATATGTAAATCATCCAATTAGATACTCTATATCATAATACTATGTATGCGTTGTGCATGTGGACATATTTTTAATTACTTAACGTATTTGCCATAATATTGTGTATGCATTGTAAATGTATATATTTTTTAATTACTTAATTTATTTGTTATTATTATTTTTAATCATAACAAAATAAATCTTATACAATCATAACAAAATAATCTAATAAAATATTTGTTCTTGATTTTCTTTAAACATACTTATATAATGGAATAAAAATAAATCTTTCTTGATTATCTTTAAATATAACAAATTAAATCTTAAATATTTATTGATTTTCTTCAAATATGACAAATTAAATTTTATAAATTTTTTAATGTATTGAATATTAATTTTTTCTTAATTTTAGTTTAATTATTTTTTATTTAATCTCAAGTTCTTTTTTATTTTCGTAAACTATTTGCACGTCTAATCATATTTATAATTATTTATGTATCATATTATATTTAATATGTTTAAGTCATTCATAGATTAACGTGGATCTAATCGTCACACTTACTAATGTTTTTATATTATTAAAAATTCTTATAATATTTTATTAGTATCTGCAAATTATAATAACACAGGATAATTATTTCAGATCTAAGCATCTTTTGTTATTATCAAGATCAACTAAATCTTTATACTATTTTTTAAACAAAATTCTTTAATCATAACAAAATATATCTTATGAAATATTATGTCTTGATTTTATTTATCTAATTCTCTTTTGTTATTATCATTATAAGAGTGGTTAAATTTTATATTATTTTTTATTTTTTAATAATAATGAAATAATCTTATAAAATATTATGTTCTTGATTTTCTTTAACATACTCATATAATAATAAAATTTCATAATTCAATTCTTTCTTGATTATCTTTAAATATAACAAAATAAGTCTTTAATATTTTTTATTTTTTCAAATATGACGAACTAAATTTTATAATTTTTTAAATTTTGACCCTCATTTAAATTTTATAAATATGATAAATTAGAAGTTTTTTTATTACAAAATACTTTTTAATTTTAAATGTTTATTATTTCTAGGAGTTATTTTTTAGCTATTTTGGGTAAATAACATATTAGTATACTAGTATACTAGTATTTACACTTTAGTGTCCACCTTTTTAGAAATTACAAAATGGTGCTGAAGGGCCCACCAACCATCCCACACCTCCATCCGCCTGCCTCCCTCCCCCCCCCACACCACCGCACCCCACCTCCTGCCTCCGCCGTCAATCACCTGACAGCCGTACCGGGGTGGATTTGATTGATGCCCCCAAATTCAAATTTCAAATTTCAGAATCCTTAAACCCACTTTTACGAACATTGTTCTGTGTGTGGTTCTCTGGCGAAATTAAATTTCATTTGGGCGATTTGACGAGAACAACCAAGAACTGAGTAATTCATGAACGTCGACGTGAATTGAGGTTCGACCTTCCATAAATTATCATGAATTCAAGTTTCCAGCTCAAAATTGAATAATTTCCTCTGTCTTTGAGCATTTAAGTGTCTATATTTTTATGTTGTTGGCAATCTTCAATGGGTAGGTATAGAAGCCATTCAAGGAGTAGAAGTAGAAGTAGGAGCCGTAGTCATTCAAGGAAATGTAAAGGAAGAGATGAAAATGTTCAGAAGACATTTGGTAAGGTTTTAATTTCAAGTTTCAGGTGTTTGATTTTGTTGAAAATTATGTACAATGACGTATATTTTCTTCTTATCATGTTTGATCGCTAATGTTACCCCTCCAAGATGGTTTTCAACTAGGGTGACAAGAAATGATTCCAATGAAAAAGACTGAGGTATGAGAAAATGTGAATATGTTTTCATTATTTTCAGTTACAAAAACCTTTGTTTTCAAGTATTTCCTGTTAATGTTATAGAATATAAGACCCCTAAGACAATTCATAAATATGATACACGAGGTAAATGGAAGAATGGTGAATTCTCAGGCTGTAAAAGGATTGGTATGTTATATTACATGAAAGTTTATATCTCTATAGTAAAGATTTCTGTGTATAAAATGAAGGTTTATGTGTTTATTAAATTTTGAGTCTCCAACATCGAAAAGAAAGTACGAAACACGTTCAAGGGCCAATGATGCTGAGGCTTGCGCTTCCAGGAGAAATGGTAAATAAATTTAAGAGGAAGTGATTGTAGATGTCAAAAGTTTGCTCTAAAGATTATTATACATGGTTTTTCTCATTGATGTTTTTAGATAGAACACCAAAGAAACATATGGGCAGGTTGAGTAATGATGATTATTTAGGAACAATAAATAAAGGTATTTTATATACAATTTAAATAGGCACAAATGTATATATTCAGTTATCACAATGTTCGACTTATGTGTCTTTTACTAATGTTTAGCTTTTGAAACACCTGGAACATTGAGGAAGCATGCACATCAACACAGGACAGTACATGAATCAGGGTCCAGAAGACCAGGTCTGCATTGTTTATTATAATTATATTCCTGAATTATTTGTCTACAATGTATTGATTTTTAGATTTTTCTGAAAATTGTTTATAGATGATGGAAGCTCAGGGGTGTATCAGAAAAGAACAACTACACATTCAGCTGAAAAGACAAGAGTAACACCAGTGAAGCCAAGAGGTAATACACCAATATTGCTTGCAAAAAAATATTTACCTTGAATAAGTAAATTATTGAGATTAGTTATGTTGATTTTTTAGATGAATGTCGAGCAAAGAATGTCAGAATATCTTCCTCTGTTGTTGAAGAGCAACATCAAAGGGCGGGGGCGAAAGAAAGAATTGCGGGATCTATGCATAACCGACATGATCACAAAGGAAAATATAAAGATCAACGGTTATCTGAAGATGAGCATTTGAATGAAGATATTCACAGGAGAGGTAGAGAGGAGCATTTGAATGAAGATATGCAGAGGAGAAGGAGAGATAATAAGAGGAGCAGAGATAAAAAAATGTAGGGGTCGAAAAGCGAGTGATTCAGATGATGATCTTGTGTATAGAGGGGTCCCTCAAAACGATAACAAAAAAAAAATAGAAGAAGACAAGATACCTTAGAGATGGTATGAAATATTCTTGTTCTATGTAGTTTATTCATATCTTTAAGAATTCTGAGTATAAAACTGAATTTATTTGTTATTTATATGCATATGTGAAGAGAATCAAAATGGAAACAAATATGATGGAGCAGATGAAGGGAAGTCACCTAGGGAGCATCGTTCAAGGATGGGGAGGGAAAGATCTATTAGGCCAAGAAACTGCTTTGGTATGCTCTTTTAACGAAATTCAAATTCCAATGATAATATGATGTTAAGATTTTTTTGTTTTAATTTGCTGATATGCTTCCTGTTTCATATCCTTATTAGGGAATCTGGAGATTAAGCATGAGACCTATTATAGGTCAAATTTGTGAGCTGCAATAAAGGAGATAAACAGTGTGAGGTTTGAAGATAGACACATAAAAGCTATAAAGATGACACCTTTTTTGTTCCTTTTCGAAAGTATATATGTTAGGAAGCACCAGTTTCTAATGAAAAAATGTCAGAACTATGAGAAAGATGTTAGGAAAATAGTGAGAACCTTTGATAAAGATACTGGTAATTTTGTGATAGAGGTAATTATCTAGCTTTAACAGGAATGGATGCGAAACTCATATTTGGTATTAGTTGTGGGAGCAAGCCAATTACTTTAAAGACTGATGGCCATTAAGACTCCTTTGTGGGTTGAACGTTTCTTCAAAGATTTACTTAACAACAGAAAGATCTTTATGTTGTATAAACCACATATCCTTGAGAAAATTAAGATAGCAGTTCAGAAGAATGATGATGAGAGTGTATATGACACTACACGTTTAGTGCACTGCCATTTGATGGCAGCTTTCCTTGCGCCAAATCAAAATGGAGCTATCTCTTGTTCAATTACTGAATATCTGCAAGATTTTAAGAACATATGCGGCTATGATTGGGCTGAGTTTGTTGTCGATATGTTCCGTTCTCAATTGATATCTAGCTTAACAATGAAGTCTGGTGGATGTGCAATAATTTTACCGGTAACTAATAATATTTGCTTTTAACATAATGTTCCATTATTTACAATAATTAAAGCATAATTTGGCCTTGTTTTGTTTTGCAAAAATGCAGTATTGGCTATGTGAGCATTCTATAATAGCAAAACCAGTTGGAGATAGTTTCCCTCATTTCTTGAATTGGGATACTAGTGACATGCATGGTACAATCTCTGGTGCAAGCTTTCAGAATTGGAAGGGGTAAGGAATATGAAACTGTGATCTCCAACAATAAAGTTATTGTACTGTAATGATCTTACTTCTATTTTTTAACTCCATTTCTAGGTATGTAGAAACGTTTTGAAATCAACTGAAGCTGAAGATGAGAGAATGAGACTAATTGAATTGTTCAGAGAAAGCGAGTTTGATCTTCCACTTACTGAAGTGAGAATCAAGGATGACTAGCGTAACTGGACTAAGGATGTTGGATCACATACACTGCAATAGTGAATTTGTGGATGCTACGCAGTACGATGGAGATGAGGGGAGACCTTTAGAACTAGAGTATGTACCCCTAGGTGATAATGATGATGATGATGATGATGAATCAGCTGGGCTAAAGGATCATAACATCGACAGCAATTTAGGAGGAGTTGATGAAAACCAAGATTGTGAAGATCACAATGCTCCAAGTTTCAGCATTGGCTTGACACAAATGGCAGTAGACAATGACGAGCAGCGGGATAAAGAACAAACAAATTATGTGGATGGTCAAAGATCTGGTGTTGATGAACAACAAGACAACGGATTGGAAGGAATAAATAAGGGGATTGAAGCCAATGTTGAGAAACATAATGACGAGGTAGCTATTTCAAAATTGATTCAGGAACTAGAAGCTGCAAGACAAAAATTTGATGAGGAGATGAGGAAGAGAGAGGAAGATATGATGGAGATAAAAAGAAGCTTGAACAAATATCTGGAGAAAATGAAGATCTGAAGGCCAAAGTTGTTGAACTCAGTGTTCCCAGTGTAACATAGTTGTATGTTGATCTGGCTAACCTTATGTATTTGGATGCAGTTGAGAAGATGCATATTCTAGAGAAGGAGAATGAGGAATTGCGAAAGATGAACGAGTACATCAGGAAGGTTGTCAGAGACAATGTTGAAATTACATGTGCTGATAGTGAAAAAAGCAAGGCTTCGAAAGAAAACATGGAAACTGTGAAAATGGATGTTAATGTGAAAGACTGTGTGAACGAAGAAGGAGCTGCAGCAAAGCAATTTGAAGGAAGTATTGTTCGTGACCAGACCCCGGTAGAGAAAGGGAAGCGACTAACTTACTACCCAGAGCCAAGCACAATGGCAAAACGGGTCAAAGGAAGAACAGAGAACGATGAAAGGAAGGCTATAAAGATCACACCACATTGGCCAACAAATGAGCTAACAAAGAAGCACGAGGAGAGAGGGGTGGTTGAAGATGTACCGTTGGTAATACTAGTGTCAGAAGAATGACAAAAAAATCACCACAATTTTAAATGGGATGAAGCTTGTGTTGCTGTGAAGAAATGTGATGTAGACGTTCGGATGCAACTATATCAAATGGTGCAAATGCAAGGGATGGGGTACGCATTTCATTAAAAAAAATTGGTGTACGCATTACATTTGCTCCTACTTTCTTTATCATATATAACCATGTAGGTGTATTGTGTGGGAGGGGGAACAACCACTAGCTGTAGTGAGGGCACAGGATTTGATTGATGTCCTACATCACAAAAGACTATGTGATGGGGTAAGGATAAATGTCGTGACAAAAATTAATGTTTTAAAACCTTTTATATTAGCTAACTTTGGGAAATGTTATAGGTGATAGATGCATGGTCAGAATTTCTGCAAACCGTTTACAAAGACCATTGGGCAGCAGTAAAGTATACTAAAATTTTTAGTGCCACTTGTTGGGTGTGTAATATTATGATAAATATATAAAGATGCATATATATGAAATTTGTCCACAAAAATAATTAATATTCATAAATATAGGGTTTAATCAAAGATGGGCCAAATAAACAATTGGGAGCATTCAACACATTAATTGATGGAGTGCTGGAAGATTCGTTGGATATGGACACACTGCTATTTCCTATTCTTGCAGGTGGAGGAAGTTCAATAGTCCGTGGGATTGGGGATCATTGGACACTACTTAAATTTAACATGAAGAATAGCGAGTGGAAGTTTTACAATTCAATGCGACAAAGAGGAAGGGGAATTGCTGATCAGCATTTGAAACAGTCTCTTATAGTGGTATGCTGTTATTCCTTAATGTACATATGATTACATTTGTATTATCCTTGGAGGTGAATATTTATATATAGTGTATGTTAAAATTATGATAGATGAGGTATGTCGATGGCAAATTAAGGGAGATTTTTAAGAGATGTAGGCCTAAACATCCTTTCCTAAGAAGGTCATTGGTTGATCCACTGCCTGTAGATTGTCTTCAACAAGTTCCAAACTCTGTGGATTGTGGAGTGATTGTCTGTCACTATATTGAGAAGATCCTGGCAAACAAAACAACCAAGAAGGGTAAGTTTAGCAAAATTTCGTCTGGGAATTTCTGTGCCCGAATAGCAAAATGGTTTGTCAATCCGACATGTGCTGCAGTGTAGTTAATAGTATATAAACCTGGTTATTGGGGGTGTTTTGAGTATTAAACAATTTGATATTTTGAATGGTGTCCCAGTAGTAGGTATTAATATTTTGTGGAACAACTTACTATGTATTATTCCCAAAATTTGCTCGTTTTGGGATAAAACTTTATTAATATTATGATGTGGCATTATTTTGGTATCTGAGCATATTCAGAGATTGTCATATTCAGTGATTGTGCATGGCAGCAGTTGTATGAACAAAGCTTGTGCATCTATCATACTAACACACACTTTGTGCATGTGGTGGGTGTTGCGCATGTTGTATATGTTGTTGGGCCTGGGCCTACTGTTTGTGCATGGGCCTGTGCATTATACGGGCCTGTGCATATCATTGGCACTGTGCCTGTGCATATTATGTCATGGCACTATTTTTTATAGGCCTGTGCAGTATGGGCCTGTGTACTCAATTATTATAATTAAATGATATGGGCCTATGAATTCATATGTTTCTATTTTAATTATTTGGGCCTATATTTCTATTTTAATTATTTGTACTATAGTCAAACAATTATGTACAACCCACACACATTTACTTCAAATTTTATTAGCAATACATTAGAACAGTTGGATAAAATTTAAATTACTGAAAGAAACAAACCAAACTACTATATATATTTATAGAAATATATAAAGAGTAGTTATTACATCATAAAATGTAAGGATATATAGTGTTTTCCCTAATATACTAAAACAAGACATTTACATAACAAAAATACTAAACACAAAATATTATTTACCTAAATTACTAATTACAATAACCCCTCGAAGCAGCATTCTTTTACTAGATCACCAGGGCGAAAATGAAATGCATTGGAACGTTGATGTGTCTTTGTTTTTACATTAAAAACAACAAATACACCCATGGGATAAACTTGGCAAAGAACTTCCTCCTCCTTATCATTCAGAAAAGCAATTGGGTTGATGGTTTGGCGACGGTGGTGAAGAGTGATAGTCGCATCCATAGAAATGTTGAAGGATGTCCATGATTTGTCATTGGCATGATCTTCTAAGATGTAAAACTTGCGACCAGCAGCACTATTAGAAATTTGAGAGTACAAAACAAGCTTGGACACATTCAAAGCTCTAATACTAGAATGATCATTACTCAGGGTTTTATCAGGGACTTCTAGGACTCTATAACTCTTATCCTCCAAACAAAAAGCAACCAAAAACTGCTCATTATCTATCCAAACCTGCCAATACAAAGAGCCACAAACAAAGACACCATGTTTCCCAGAAACATTCTTGTAAGGAAAATTTGGACCATCCTCCCAAACATTTCTCCTTTTTGAAAAAATCTTAACTTCCGATAACAACTGTTCGAATTTAAAAATAACAACACGCACAACTAAAATTTTCGTTTTGTCAAGATTTTGACTCATACCATAAAAAACAGAGGCTTTAACAGTACCTGGGGGAAAGTTGATTCGACAAAATGGAAGCATAATTATTTTCTTGGTAGTGGGATTAGTAATTTCAACACGATCAAATTCCCCACACATCAGGGTTAGGAAACTCCATGACGCCATTACCTCCGGCATATCATCAACAGTAGACCTAACTCTGTAGTTGGAATTGTTAAACCCTGGTAGTGTCACATTGTACTCAAAAGGCTTATTACCCCACTCACCACCTCTGATCATGGATCAAACGATTTTCAACCCTTGATCTTTTTAAATGCATCTTAAGTACTCTAGGATTTGATATTATTGAGTAGAAGTAATGGCAGGAGTATTTCATTCTACCAAGTGTTTTTTATGGAAGCCTAGAAAAAATGTCAAAGATAACATCATCGGGCATTTTACTCATATGTCTCCACAAACAAAGGTGTTTGGAAGACATTGTTTGGGGGAGACTGGTTTTATAAAAAAAAAAACAGAGTGTGTGTGTATTGGTTAGCAAGGTAGGAAATGGGGTTTCTTTACCTACAACTAAACCAATCAAATCAATTGAGGTGTGGGGAGTTGAAAAGTTAGTCTGATTGTGGGATGTTTGGACACAACCCACAAATGCACGATTTCCAAAAAAAAGTGGTGCGGTTTGGGTAAGGTTAATTAGGGTGTTTATACATATGGTTAATATATGTAATTCGTTTTAAACATATTATTTTGTTTTTAATTTCTGACACATTACAAAATTATTAATTCAATACATTAAACATAGATTTAATTAAGGATTAAGATAATCAATTGTTTACAAATGTGCGAATGTTATATGATTTGTGTGGGTTATTTTTTTAATGTTAGGCCTGTTCATTTTCTGGGCCTGTGCACATATTATTTTTTTAATTATTAAAAAAGCCCGGGCCTGTGCATTTTCTGGCCCTGTGCATTCCCGGGCCTGTGCAAGTTATGGGCTTGTGCATGTAAAAAAAAAATTCATGACAGATATGGGCCTGTGCATGTAAATTTTTTGTGCATGACAGATATGGGTCTGTGCATGTAAATTATTTAAAAAAAAATTAATAAGAAATACGAGCTTGTGCATGAGAGGTGGTCCACTGAAAAAATATTATAATATTTAATATTTAATTTTGGAAGTTTCTTGAATATTTTATAATAATATTTTATTGTATATAATTATTTAATATTTTATTGTATGCAAAAATAATTATTAGAAACATGTATAATATTTTAAAAAAAAAAAGTTTATAACGGTTGGCAAATTGATAGGACATATATATGACCGTTGGAAACAAACAAAGAATGAACTTATATAAAAAGACCCATAACCTTACTGGAAAAACAAACAAACCAACATTAAATATATAAGGATTTGTCTTCTAAAAATACATCAGTGTCGAAAAAATCTCTAACCTACTTCAAAAAAAATGTCTGAAGCTAGCTCATATGGATGTACAAGCAACTATCCAAAGTACAGCAAATCAACTTGTTCAAACTGCAACTGTCCAGCTACTATAATGGTGTCTGAATCACCAAGAAATCCAGGTAGACTTTTCTACTGTTGTAAACAACATGGTTTTTCTCACTTGTGCAACCCCCTACAACCTTATCCAGCAAACATGGTACTAGAGGAAGTTACCCAGCATGCAGAAGCTTTCACAAACTACTCATCAAGAGTACATAATGATGGTATGAACATTAACAAGTTGTCTTTAAGTGATGTGGTTATGAGCAGTGTCATTACAATTGTACTAGTAGGGGTGTGTGCAATTGTATTTACCAAAATGTTTATGTAAGAATGCAGCAGTTTATAATGGTATGGTATTTAAATTTTAAAATTAAGCAGTGTGCATAAAAACTATATTACATAACCAAATTTTCTCTAAAATAATTGGGAAATTTCATAAAGGGCATACAGTTTCTTCATTACTTACAAAAACAGCCACTGACAAAAAAAGAATTAGAGCCAAAATAATTATGATCACAGAGAAAACTTCTTACTCAATAACTGAGCAAATGAAGTTTTAAATGACTGGCCCAAAAGAAGAATTGAGATGTGCACTTGCCACAAAAAAGCACATGATAAAAAAGATGTGCACTTGCCCACAAAAGATCCTGACTTCACCTACGAACAAAAATAAACAAGATTAGCAAGGAAAAATGATACAATATATATATATATATATATATATATATATATGTGTGTGTGTGTGTGTGTGTGTGTGTGTGTGTGGTGTGTGTGTGTGTGTGGGCATCCTGATAGGGGCTAGAAAGTATAAATTACTTACTGGAGCTGTATTTACTGCATGATAAAGAAATATGCCAATAGCCTTCTTGCCCACAAAAGAAGAATGTTCTACACCTACAACAAGAATGATGACCCCCTATCACAAACCAAAAAGAATGCATCATGGTGGCTGCTGGAAAATAGAAATTCCATTACCTTTCAGGATTTAGTGCATGTGTGGTCATGGAATCCACGCTTACCACATGACCAACACAATTTAGGCTTCTTCTTTGAGAATTCACCATATGAAGTAATTCTATTCTTCTTTGGACGACCTGTCTCCTATTAAGAATTGACGGTAGCATCTTGAACTGCTCTGGGGATGGTTCACACTGAAAACGCATTGTGTCGGGGATGGGGTTCAGGTCCTTCTGGTAACATTTTACATACTCTGATGTATAAAAGCATTTTTCAATGTGAGTGAAAATGGAGCTGCAATTTCGGCATATGACTGTAACTGCATGGACACAAGGAAAACGGTAACAAACCACTGTCCACAGGAACAATACCGGCGACGCAAATCAACAGTGCATGATATATCAGACTGCACTTCAAACTCTCCACCAGGAGATCTAGAAACAGTCCACGAACTCCCAAGCTCGTACATGTAATCCCAATCACACTGCCTTTGGGGTACAAGAGGTGTGGTCCATCCTTGAGATGCATCTCTCCTATCAACAAACCATCCAGCAATGTTTTATCTAATGCGATCTATCAATTTTATGATAGGGAGTGACCTGGCATCCAATAACCAATTGTTAAATGATTCAGCAGCATTTGACGTCATTTCCCCATAGCGTCTGATATGGGGAGAATGAGCAACCGCCCATTTTTCATATGGGAGTTGGTCTAACCAATCTTCAGCAATCTTCCCACCAACATGAATGAACAATTGAATATTCTGATTGAAAAGTCGTTCATCTGGAGCATAAGCAGCTGCTTTGAAAATCTCACCAAGGTCTACACGTTGATTGTTAGACCAACCAGAAGAAAACCGACCACGTAAATTTGCCAACAGATGGAATAAGCAATAGAAATGTTTGGGTTCATCAAAAACATTATTGAGTGCAGAAAGCAACCCAAGATTCCGGTCTGAAATATAAATAATTTCCTGGTCATGCACAATATTATCCTTAATATTCCTTACAAACCATTCCCAATTGGAGATGTTTTCAGCAGAAACCAATGCATAAGCAACAGGAAAAAGACCTAAATACAATTGAAAAAAAAAGGTAAAATTAAAATTCAGTTGACATGCAAAAAGGTGTGAAATATGCACAAAAAGAATGCATACCATTGTTTCCATCCTTAGCAGTTGCAACTAGCAGAGTGCCCTTAGCACGCCCCTTTAAAAATGTCCCATCTAGAAATAGAAGAGGTCTACAATGTTTGAAACCTTCAACACATGCCTTAAATGCAATGAAGAGACGCTCAAAACACTGAGTAGTGTTGTTTTCTTGAAGATCTACAATACTTCCAGGATTGGTGCACTCAATGGCTGAACAATACCAACCTAGATTTTGATAGGAATCATCAAAACTTCCATAAATCTGTTCCTTAGCAGATTCAACAGCCCTGAAAGCCCTATAGTAAGGAATCTCCATCCAATACGAATTCCTAATTACATCTACAACATCCTTGGCTGCCATATCAGGCTTAGACTTTACCTCACCCAACAATAATTTCCCAATGATTTTAGGACACAAACGTTTGGCCTTGTCTTTCAACAATATACCAACACACCTATGAGTAAAATTGGTCTTATATATAACAAATGCACCAAATACCTTTAACAATTTAGCACGAATATACCACACACCCAGTGTTGTTAGACTCATGACAAATGACATGTATATATGAGGAAGTGTTTTTCATGAATTTAAAACGAAAACCTATCTTCGCGGCATACTTCCTAAGATTGGTCCTAAAATCAACACTCCCACCACTGAATACAGAACCAACACCATTTTTAAATATATCAGACCAATTATCCGACAAAAAGGATTTCTTATCAAGAGCAGGACTCACGTCGAATGCAGGAATAGAACCAACTCCTCCAAATTCTATAATTTCACCAGATACAGGAGTATAAGGAACACATTCTAACCTATTGACACTAGAATTGGATTTGGAATCAGACTCTTTGGATGATGAATTAGATTGAGAAACATGCACAATATCCACTTTTACAATTCTGGAAGACAGGGTCTTCAAGATATTACATATACTAACCAAATCATCATCCGATTCTAAACATGCATTGGTGAAATCACCAAATGAGCAAGAAAATGCAAAATCAGAAGACTGTAAATCGACCCACTTCCCTCTAACCTGGTCTTGGAGAGATTTAAATGATTCAGTTTCTCGAACAGTAATAAATTTACACTCCTCTTTCCACTTCACAGCTAAAATACAATCATCCGCCATTTTTTTAAAAGATTCAACGAGAATAGAACGAGGAAAGAGCAAAGAAGGAGATACAAAGTAATAATCTGGGGGTTTTTGAATGAAATACATGATCAACAAATTCAAATTTCATCTCCGTACTGTTAGGTAGGACGGATTTGACTGCTGCATCAGGACTAATGGAAAGAACGGCGAGGTGAGACGGAAGAGAGAGAAATAGAGGGAAAGAATTGGATTCAGCAGATGGAGGAGGTGAGAGAGGAAGGAGGTGGGAGAGAGAAACGGGGTGAGGTGAGGGAAGAAATAGACTATAGGGGGTGGGTGATAAAGGGTTATTGGGGTGGGGTGTGGAATAAGGAGTTACTCCTTATTTAATGCTGATTTGACTAGTTTTGGACCAAAATATGTTATTTAAGCACTAACTTGTTATTTTAAAAAGGTGTGAAACTAAATTGAATTAGTAGGGAAAAGTTTGAAGCAAAATGTAATAATCTCTATTTTTTATTTGATTTATCTAATTAATTATAAATTTGATTTGCACAATATTTAATCAAATCAATAAAAAAAATAAAAATAATTAATTATCTTATAATTGAGTATTATATTTATTAAAAATCAATTAAATCTTAAAAATATATAAATTTTCTCTTATATATTTAAATTTTGTTTCATGCCGCGAAATATGCGGTTATATATACTAGTGTATATATATATATATACATATAATTGATACACATATATTAAATTCAAGAAATCAAGATTTATTGATTCGCAACTTTATAAATATCCTTAACTCTTGAATCAAAACTCACACATCATTACAATTATCAATTTCGATTCTTTACACCGTAAGTTATTTACTCATTGTGTATGCATTGTATTGACCATAATTTATTTACTCAAAAGTTATTGTATATGAGTCAACATATGTTAAGGTTTTGATGTTTGAATTATTTATTCGAAATTTAAAGTTTTTTTTTTTTGCATGATTTTAATATTATGATGTTCGAATGGTTTATTTATCTTTTTTTTGTTTGATTTTTTTTGCAGGTTCGTACTAAGATCATTGTGTATGTGCCGTATACGCTGTAAATTATTTTATATCATAAGTTATTTACAATTCTAAAAAAAATATTTTAGCACATAATATTGTGTACACGTTGTGCATGTATACATACTTTTAATTACTTAATTAATTTATTGTAGATCAATAATATAATATTGTTATATGTAAAAAAAATAAGTTTTTAGAATATGCGAAAGATATAAACAAATTATAATGATAATTATTTTTCATAAATTATTTACAGATCTAAGCATATTTTGTTATTATCATGAGTGACTAAATTTTATTATATTTTTCTATTTTTTTAATAAAATTAAAATAAATCTTATAAAATATTATGTTTTAATTTTTTATTTAATTCTCTTTTGTTATTATTATTAAAAGAGTAACTAAATTTTATGATATATTTTTTTAATCATAATTTTTTTTATAAAATATTATACTTTTTATTTTTATAATAACATATTTTTGGATTTTTTAGAATTATAAAAATTCAATGTAACTTACATTTTCTATATTGTAATATTAGATAAAAAAAAGTAGATCACATTGTTCGACCCATTACAAAATGGTACAAAAATAAGCAATATTTTCAGATTAATATAATATAAAAAAAAATAACTCTATTAATCAATTTATATTTACACTATTATTCAAAAAATTTGTACTTATATAAAAATTATTTTTGTATTGTGATTATTTCTTTTGTCTACATTTATAATAGTGATAAGTCATTCTAGATGTGAAATAGAATAAATCCTTCTTAATTATTTTATTTTTCTAATCTCAAACATATATCTTAATCTCAAAAAATATTTTTTAATTCTATATAATTATTATTTTTAGAATACATTTTTTTATTTAACTAATTTAATAAATATCAAATTTAATTTTTATAATATATAATCAAATTAATATAAATAAAATTAAATAAATCAAATAAAATCGATTTTCTCAGTATTATATTTATAAAAAATTATTAATTAAATACCAAAAATATATATAAAAAAATTTACACATACAATTTTTATTTTTCGCGAGTATACTAAGTATATATATAAAATAGTGATAAATCAAATTGCCAATCAAACTTAGTCAGTCCCATTAATCTTTTATAGCTAGAAAGAGGTATATTCTTTTATAGCTAGAACGAGGTATATTTATTTGAGTAACTCTTCTATACACCAGTTATAGGGTGCAACTTTAGTTCAATTTTAAAAAATTAAACAGTTTATAACTGAAAAGTTAAACAATTTATTATTAAAAAGTGTATCTTTCATAGTTTAACTTTTTAGTAATAAACTATTTAACTTTTCAGTTTAACTTTTCGGTAATAAACTATTTAACTTTTCAGTTATAAATTTTTAAAAATGAACTTGCAACTTTTTAAAAATAAACTTTTTAAAAATGAACTTGAGTTGCACCGTGTAACTGGTGCATACAAGACTAATCCAATTTATTTATATAGAAGCGTTCTCAAAATACGAAATCATCTCATGATCGAAAAAATATATATATAATATAGTACAATAATATTTTTTTTTTAAATACTCATATTTAATAAAAAATATTATATTTTTTATATTTTATAATAATATCATATAATATATATATGTTATAATTAAGACGAGTGAACACTTACTCATCTCGGATAGAAAAGAAAGATAAATGACTTTAATACAAACTAGTAGCAATTAATACATGCACACATTATAATATAGTTTAATTAAAATACACGATTATGAATAACATTAAGGTACGCCTTGGCGGTTTATGGCGTCGGTGGAGGAGAGCTCAGCCTTGGGGTCCGCGGCGGCGCCCCCGGTAAGGGTCGGGGCGTCGGTGGAAGCGGCGGCTCCACGGCCAGGGTTAGGCTGGAGGTGGCCGTGGGTGCCGTAACCTTGTTTTATATAATCTTCCAAGTCTTTGTACTGTGTGTATGGGCTTGAATCCATGGGCAACCCTTCAACAGTACTTGCTTTCTTCTCAACTTCTGTTTTCTTCTCCATCTACTTATTTTCTTTTTAATTATTTTTCAGAGTCATCGAAGTCGTCGGATTTATAGGATTTCATCTTCTCTGTGATGGTGACACGTGCCCCCAGGTGGCATGTGAGGTGTCAACAGCCGCTTAATTGAAGGCCAAACGAAAGTGACGCCACCATATTTATAAAAGTTACTTGCATATTAGTTCTAAAAAAATATTTATAAAAGTTACTTGCATATTAGTTCTAAAAAAATATTTATATTAATAAATTAATTTATAATTTTTATATAAAAGTATAATTTTTTTTTGGAAAAAACATATATTTTCAATATAAAACTAATTTGTAACTAATATTAATTTTGTGAATCATTTTATATTTTTTTATTTATAATTTATTATGAATATATTTACTTTTCATGTAATTTTAATTATTATATATAATTACTCCTGTTGATAAGATTTATTAATGATATATTTAGTGGTTATAATCTAGGAACCCTATCAAACAATAACAAGATTATGACTTGTGTTCTTGAGAATTTAATAGAGAGAGAAAGAGTGAGAGTTAGAGACAGAAAGTTTTTGCTAAATAATGAACTTAGAGAGAGAAAATACATGCAAGAGACCTATTTATAGGTTTGCATGTTGTGAGGTGGCACTTTATGAGCCTACTTGGCTTTAGGTGCTGACAAGTGTCCTTGACACTTGTCCTTACTCACAACTACGCTTCCTTTACACTACTTCGTCCTATTACATCGCTACTTGATTTCTATACGACTAGTGCACCTACTCCGAGCTTGGGCGAGCTTCTCTGCGAGCTTCATTGTCTTGTGCCATTTCAGAGTAGTGTGGTGATGGACTTCAGCTTGGTCTTCTTCGATGTAGGCGAGCTTCCTTATAGTGAGCGAGCTCTCCTGCGAGCTCCTCTCTCTTGGTCTTGGTCAGCCATTGACTTGGTCATAGGGCGTCAGGGCGAGCTTCCCTCGTCCTTGAGCGTCTGGGCGAGCTTCTCAAGGTTGACTTTGGTCAAAGCTGATGACGTATCTCCTAGGCAAGTTGGCGAGCTTCTCTGCCTTGATCAATTAATCCCATAATTGTCCTCGAGTAGTTCGCCTATCAACATTTGCCCCCCAGCTCGTCCACATCATGATGCCTCTAATGTGTGGGCAAGCTGACCTACCACAGTGGGTGAGAGCTCGAGTGTAGGCGAACTCCTTCTTAGTTTAATGCCGAGCGTCTTGGCGAGCTATCTTGCGGCGGTGGGCATGCTGACTTGGTGCGAAGATCGAGGTGTCGTTCACGCCTTTTTAGGTCTCATTTCCCGCGCCCATCATGCCACTGCTTTCAAATTTTTGTACATAAGTCCTTGGATTCTTGGAAAACTACAGCTCGCCCCTTTACCTATAAATATGAGAAAACGTTTTCATTTCTCACTTTTACACTTCCGAATTCTCAGAGCTTCTTCCGGCGATCGAAACCTTTGCATTCACCGGACTTTCAAGGATTTCTCAAGGTAGTAACATCATTTATGTCTCTTCCTTTCTTTTCTTTTGCAGATTCTTCTTTGTCCTTTCTCCATTTCTTCAAGTTTCTGGAAAAATTTTAACATTTTCGGCGGACTTTCAAGGATTTCTCAAGGTAGTAACATCATTTCTGTCTCTTCCTTTCTTTTCTTTTGCAGATTCTTCTTTGTCCTTTCTCCATTTCTTCAAGTTTCTGGAAAAATTTTAACATTTTCGGCGGACTTTCGAACTTCCCGACCGCTTCTTCGATCTTTCCGGTTACAGGGATCATAAACTCTGGTGGCCTCAAAACATAAAAATTAAGACCTCGCCCTAATCAATTTAATCATGTCGACCCAATCCTCAAGCCGAACCATATCAAACCGTAACCCAGAAAAGCAACCTATGACTGAGAACGTACTAATCCCTCAAATCACTCCCATACTGATTGGCTTGAGTTCTGAGGCGGATTCAGTAGCTCGACCGGACTCCAGCGAGCTTCTTGGCGAGGTTCGGTCTGAGTCAAGTGAGAAGGCCACCAACTCTGTCTTCCACGAGGTTTGGGGTGATGATGAAGAGGTCGCCCATGAAGAAAGGGTTGCCAGTGGAAACGAAGAGGTCGCTGAGGATGATGAGGAGGTCGCCGAGACAAGTGAGCAAGAAGGCGACCTCGAAGAAGTTACTTTAGAATATCTCCTCTCTATTGGCTTCCCTAAACCTCAACTTCTCAAACATCAGGTTCCCAACGACGTTGTTCATGAGTTCGCTTGGGAGGAATATGTCGCTGAACACGTGGCGAGCTTCCCTCTACCCGGGCGAGCTACTCGGGATGTCAAAAACAAGTCCGACTATAAGGCGAACGAGATCCAGAGCATCATCAATGAGTATGCGCTCTCCAAGCTTCGCGAGAAATATCAAATTCCACGCGATATCTTCTTGTATGCTCTGGAGAAGAATGAGTGAGCCGACATGCCCCCGGCCGGACTAATCGCTATCAACATTCATACTCTCGAGGTCGGGCTTACATTGCCCCTGCACCCGATTATTGGCCAGTTTTTATTGGATAACAACCTCGCCATCACCCAACTTACTCCAAATTCTTGGAGCAATTTTCTGGTGACATTGTCAATCTTCGGGTTGGAAGGGTACGAGAATTGTTTGACCACGGCTGAGATCAACGAGCTTTTTACCGTGACCCGGCAAGCCAAGGACGGCATAGGGTACTACTACCTGAAAGCTCACCCAGGAGAGAAATTTTTGGAGAGCCTTCCAATAAAGTTCATGACTGGAAGGAGCAGTTTGTCTTCATGGGTGGAGATTGGCGAGCTTCCTCCAGTTACACCGGGCGAGGAGGGCGTATTTTCTCCCCCGAGGAATATGGAGAAGCTAGCAGTAGGTGGCCCATTTCGGTGTGTGTGGGTTGAATTAGATTTACTAATCTAATTTTCCTTTTCTTGCAGGTTTGAAGCGGCACAAGTCTAGTTGTGGCAAGTTGTGTGTTACTTGAGAAGTGAGGAGGACCGGAACGTTGCATATTTGTGTCAACACCACTGTCGAAGACTTGCTGGAGCTCTCACTTTGCCACACCACCTTACTGCCCACAGACCTGAGCTTCCAGGTTAATTACTTACTAAAACTCGTCAAGATGTTTAGGTAGCTCGCCTAGATGCTAACCCTAATGTTTGATTTTTGTAGATGAGGGCGTAACAGTTGCCTTACCACCGATCGAAATCCTCGAAGCCTATCAAATTTTAGCTCATCGATTCTCAATGGGGCCACCTCGCCTGAACAAACAGGGCTTACCCTCATCACTTGCTATGGAGGCGAGCAAGAAGGCGGAGCTCGCCGCAAAGAAAGGCATTGGGGGCTCTGGAACCCAAAAGGCTCCCGCTAAGGCCCCAACGAGATCCCCGGACCACACTAAGACACCCCAGGTTGCTAAGACAGGGAGGGGAGGTGGGTGAGGTTCCTCGGTGCCTGAGCGAGCTTCTCACTCTCCTTAACATCAAAAAAGGGGCCTTCAGCGAGGTGATGGATCCCGGGTGGGCACTGAGGAAGCCCAAGTTCGCAAGAGGACTAAGTTTTCTCTTCGAGATGAGGAGGAGTCTGACCAAGCCGGGCGAGCTGGCTCCGGATCGGGCCATGGTGGGTCAGCTCACTCAACTGCTCCCCTGCCACCTGCCCACATTCCTAGGTCGTTTGCTTCTCAATCTACTTTTGGGGTCCAGGTGGTAGATGACACTATTTTAGGTTTTGGATCCCAACCGAGTCTGGTAAGTAGTTCGTTTAGCTCACCAAGTTCACACTTCTTTGTGTACATCTGCGTATTCTTTTTACCAATTTAGCCAAGTGTTTTGACCTTGCAGGTATGCATCCATCGCCTTCCCTCATCGACATGAAGCTCTCCACGCTTATGAGCGTTCTCGCTTCCTCACTTCCATGCACAACCTCCCTAAAGGCCTTGCCCTTCACACTGTGAGGGAGTTGCCGAGGTACTGGTCGACTCCCCAACTGGCGACCATGGAAAGAAAATCACCCACTGAGAATGCTCGGCTAGCAATGCATTACGCGAGCGGACTCCTGCTCGCTAGCCAAAGAGTGATTGATCAGGTGGCCGAGCAAGAGGAAGGTCGCCAGGAAAGGAATGACGCCTACTTGCGGATGCCTGAGGCTCTTGACGGGGTGAAGCGGTCCGTGGAGGTCGCCAAGGGGAAGGCGTCTGCTTCCCTGGCGGCCAAGCAAAAGGCCCTTGAGCAACTCAGCGAACTCCAACGCAAGTATGCTGCCGTTCAGAAAAATACGGACGTTCTGATTCGCTCCAAGGAGGAGGAGTTCGCTGAGAAGCTCACAACCAAGAATGACGAGCTCACCTTGGCCAAAAAGGAGCTCGAGCTGGAGCGGGGTTTATGCAGGAGCACTGAGGAAGAGTGCACAAAATTGAGGGAGGAGCTCTCCGCCAAAATCAATGAGGTCGCCGAGTTACGGAATGAAGCCACCTCCTCCGCGACCTTGAATGCCTTGAAAACCAAAGCCTCTAACAAAGGATTTATCCAATGTTATGCTGAGGTAATCAGGTCCATTTGGTGGGTGCGAGCTCACAAGGATGACGAGCTGGAGGCTGTCGTGGGCGACTTCAAGGATTGCGTCGATAAGGCAAAAATTACTGAGGGGACGGAGCTCGACATTGGCGACCTCGCCCAACTTGGAGTCCCACTCGACTTTGTCCCGGCGCATTTTAAAATTGTACAAACGGTGCCAGTCCCGGAGATCAATGTCGCCGAAGAAGAAGCGTGAACTCCTCCCACTCAAGAGCAATTGCAAGAGGTTTGTGGGAACATCATGGTGGATGTGAGTGGTCTGACCGGGAACATCACTGATATGCTCACTCTCTCCCCCGAGGTCGCCACCCCAGCTGCTCCAGAGGTCACCACCGAGGTCGCTCAGACTGATGCCTCCGTTTCTCCTGCTCCTGATGCTCCCACTGCTCCCGAGACTTAGGGATTTTTTAACCTTCTTAGCATAACTTTTTCTTTGCTTTTAGTTTCTTTGTTTCTTTTGTTAAGTAGGAGTAGCTCGCAGGGCTCTGTGTAGCTCGCCCAGAAGGAGCTTTTTTTGTCTTCAAAGATAGCCAGCTGGTTGGCTTTGTAACCAGCACTACTATTTACACTTGGAAAATTTTCCAAGTATTTTTTGAATGAACTTTGAACTTTTTACTTCAACTTGTACTGCTTTACTTTTTCGCACGTTATATCATTTGTTAACTCGTTTTTATATTTTCAGTACTTATTTGTTCGTCTTATACCACTTAAGGTTGTGAATCGCTCGTCTTAAGCCACTTTAAGCAGCGAGTTGTACCTTTCTTAATTTACTTGGGCGATTGGGTTTCAAGAACCTTGCCTTAGACGTTTTAGTCGTCTTTTATGTGAATTTTTCTAACTTAGGGCAGTGGGTGCTTAGTAATCCTTTAAGTAGGACACCTTCGCTAACCCTGGGCACTTCAGCCTTTGCCTTGAGTTTTAGATTATAACGTTTGGGACTAAGCTTTGAACATTTGATATTTCTAAAAAACTTTCTAACTTTATATAGCAACGTAATTTACACTAGTTGTCATCAACACTTCTGATGCGAACCTTCGACTAATCTATTACAAAATTTTGTTACACCTTCTTCTATTGGTAGAATTTCTTCAGATGTGTTGCGCTCCATGTATACGACGAAGTTTTCCCTTCTGTATTTTCAAGGTCATAAGTCCCGTTTGCCCAAGCTGCAGTAACCCGGAATGGTCCTTCCCAATTTGGTCCAAACACACCTAGTGGAGTTGCTAGCTTCCTTCTTAGTACCAACTCCCCCACCTTGAAACTTCAATCTCGAACTTGGGAGTTGTAATACTTCCTCTCTCTGCTTGTAGGTGGCATTTTTCAATTCTGACGAAGCTCTAGTTTCTTCAAGCAAGTCCTTCTCCACTGCCAAAGCTTCGTCATTCTCTTTCTCCTCATATCCCACCACCTCCCAAGTCCTGTTCTGAACCTCCATCGGTACAACTGCTTCTGTTCCGAAGGCTAAGGCAAACGGTGTTTCACCGGTACTTGCTCGGTACGACATTCTGTAGGACCACAGCACTTCTGGCAACTCATCTGCCCAGCTTCCTTTCTTGTCCTCGAGACGAATCTTCAACACGTGCTTCAGATTCGTATTCACTGCTTCAACTTGACCATTCGACTGTGGATGGTATGGAGTTGAGTAATGCTTCTTGATATTCCACGAGCTGCAGAATTCTCTCATCTTCTGACCGTCAAACTGTCTACCATTATCCATCACTATCGACTGCGGGAGCCCGAACTGGCATATCAGATTTTCCAGATAAAACTGATCATCCTCTCCTGTGTAACTGTTGTGAGTGCCTCGGCTTCAGCCCACTTAGTGTAATAATCTACCGCTACTACAACAAATTTCACACCGCCTCTGCCAGGTGGGAATGGGCCGATCAAGCGGATACCCCATTTTGCAAAAGGCCATGGGCTGAAGACCGATTTGAGTTGAGTAGCAGGAGAGTGGATACTAGGTGTGAACAGTTGGCACTTCCGGCACCTCCGAGCGAAGCTGATGGCATCTTTGCGAAGAGTGGGCTAATAATATCCCTGCCTGATTGTCTTATATGCAAAAGCTTACCCCGAGCATAACTCCCACAAATTCCTTGGTGGATTTCTTCTAACACCTCGAACCCTTGCTTTTCAGACAAGCATTTGAGTAGGGGTAGAGAGAATCCACGTTTGTAGAGTTGACCATCTATCAACGCGTATCTGGCTGCTTGCTTTACTAGCCGACTAGCTTCCCACACATCTTCTAGGACTGATCCGTCCTTCAGGTTTTTGATCGGAGTGCGCCAATCTTCGCCATCTTCCTTTCCCCCACTCGAAGTCTGATTTACTTTGTAATCATACGTCGAGGGGTCCTTTAGCTTGGTGACGGCGACCTCCGTTAACTCTGTTTCACCGCTACTGGTGGCTAGCAGGGCTAGTGCATCAGCTTGTGTATTTTCTAGCCTTGGTATCTGCTCGATGTAAACTTGCTTGAACATCGAGATCAGATGCACTACTATCTTCTTATACATCATCATCTGCTGGTCCTTAGCTTCGTATTCTCCCCGGACTTGGGATATTATTAGTTGGGAATCTCTGAAAATCTGAAGATTGGTTGCCACCACAGCTAATGATAACCTAAGTCCGGCTATCAATGCTTCGTACTCTGCCTCATTGTTTGTGGCTCTGAAGTCGAATTGGATTGCCGAGGTGAAGACCTGTCTGTCTGGGCTTATTAGTACTACACCGGCTCCTACTGTTGTGCTAGTTGATGATCCATCTACATAGAGGTGCCACGGAGCTATATGCCCCCTTGTAGGATCCTGTGGGAAAGTTAGCTCGATGATGAAATCAACGAGCGCTTGTCCCTTGATCGTTGTTCGGGGTGCGTAGGTTATACCGTATTGGCTAACTTATAGTGACCATTTCAACAAGCGTCCCGCAGTGTCTGGCTGGTGTAATATTTGCCTTAGTGGGAACGTTGTCAACACCTCCACTGGATGGTCGAAAAAGTAGGACCGCAATTTTCTAACACTCATCACCAGTGCGTAGGCTAGCTTCTCTATTGGAGAGTATCGTAACTCTGCTTCATGTAAAGCTTGGCTAACGTAGTAAACTGGTAGGTACGTCTTTCCCTCTTCTCGGACCAGAACTAAACTAATGGCCACCTCCGAAGCTGCCAGGTACAGGTGTAGTTGTTCTCCAGGTACTGGCTTTGACAGTATCTGCGTGTTGGCCAGGTACTCTTTGATGCTTTCAAAAGCTCTCTGGTACTCGCTCGTCCATTGGAAATCATTCTCGTGTCTCTGTCTGTTTGCTTTAATTGCTTCGAAGAATGGACGGTTCCGATCGCCGGACCTGGAGATGAACCGGTTCAAAGCTGCCAAACATCCTGTCAGCCTTTGAACCTTCGCCACTGAATCTGGCGCCTTCATTTCTATGATACACTTTACCTGCGTCGGGTTGACCTCTATTCCTCTCTGGCTCACCAGGTGTCCCAGGAACTTCCCCAAGTGGGCGCCGAAGCTGCTCTTTTTTGGGTTTAGTTTCATATTGTAGTGGCGTAGTATGTCGAAGGTTTGCTTAAGGTGGTCTAAGTGATCCTCTTTTCGTAAACTCTTGACTACGATGTCGTCCACGTACACCTCCATTGTGTGCCCGATGTGTTGGTCAAACATCTTTTTTACCAACCTTTGATAGGTAGCTCCGGCATTATTGAGTCCGAACGGCATCCTCTCCCAACAGTACATGTTCTTATTGGTGTAGAACGTCGTGTATTCCTGGTCATCTGGGTGCATCGCTATCTGGTGATAACCTGCAAAAGCGTCCATGAATGTCATCATCTCGTGGCCTACAGTGTTATCGACAAGCTGATCAATATGGGGCAGCGGGAAGTTGTCTTTTGGGCATGCTTTGTTCAAGTCCGTGAAGTCGATGCATAGCCGTCAAGTTCCGTTGGGCTTCTTCACTAGGACTGGGTTTGCAACCCACTGTGGGCACAAAGCTTCCTTGATCAACTTGTTGTCCAGTAACTTCTTCACCTTCGTGGTTAGCGCCTCATACTTGTCTGGTCCATACTTCCTCCGCTTTTGGCGAACAAGTCTCTTCATTGGGTCTATATTGAGTCGGTGGCATTCGTGCTCCAACGGGATCCCCGGCATATCTTCATGGGACCAGGTAAATACGTCTTGGTTAGACTTTAGGAA
Source organism: Prunella vulgaris (assembly GCA_026898435.1). Lineage (NCBI taxonomy): Eukaryota > Viridiplantae > Streptophyta > Magnoliopsida > Lamiales > Lamiaceae > Prunella > Prunella vulgaris. Next base: position 245,586 of record JAPKLY010000379.1, on the reverse strand, counting down.
CTCCTCCATCTTTGACCTGTACGGCTCTGGTAGCTTGGAACCTATGAAAAGTTCCAAGTTTGTCTTGTTTGGGTCCATCTGGATCGCTGTCAGCTCTTCCATGGGGGTGGCCTTCCTTTTCTGGTTCTTCCACCTTGCATCGCTTACCAACTCGTCCCAATCTTCCTTCGCCATTGGCTCGAAACCTACTCGAGGTTCGAGGTCATCACCTCCTTCTCCAACTTTGGCAGGTTCTCGAGCTTTCTCTGCTTCTTGAGGAGCTGGGTTAGATGATCGTTCAACCTGGGGAGCTTTGTCAACTTCCATAGGCACCGGTTCTTGAATTTCCACTAGTTCTCCTATTTGAGTATCGGCAACCTCCTCCATTGGTGTTGGTTGCAAGTCCTAACTGGTTCCTTCACTTGGGCAATTTGTTGCTCTTCTGACTGATCGCCTACCTCCATCAACTCAGTTTCGACTGAGATGACGTCTAGGATATTGGGTTCATCAGCCGAAATCTGAGTATCATCTTCAAATATATGAACCTGTGTGACAGACTTTTTTCTTGACCATTTTTAATTTGGAGTAAACACTCTCTGGACTTTTTCTGGCCGCCTTTTATGGTTCCGGCACCTTTGGGAGTTGGAAATTTTAAACAATAGTAGTAGGTTGAACACGCCGCTTTGAATTCATGGATAAAAGGACGGCCAAGGAACCCATTGTAGGTAGACTGCTGGTCAACGACAAGAAAATCAACGAGCCTAGTCAGCCTCCTTTCTGGGTCCTCAGCCGATACAAGTTGGACGCTCAACCTAATCTGACCTACGGGGACGGTTACAGCTTCTCCGAACCCCACTATCCGAGCATTATTAGGTTCTATATATGACTCAAAATCTCCTGACGCATCTAAGGTAGATTTAAACAAAATGTTGGTGAAGGCGCCTGTGTCCACTAGGAGCCGGTGAACTTTAACGTTCATGATGTTGGCACTGATCACCAACGAGTCGTTGTGGGGGGTCAGCACCCCTTCCAAGTCCGCCTAGAAGAATGTGAGTTCGGCAATTGGTTGTGTGGCAGGTTTGGAGTTGGAACTCCCTTCTTGAACTTGGTTGATGGCCCGGACCTCGGCCTTCCTCTGCCTCTTTGAAATGGAGAGTCTTCCATCTTCAAGACCTCCGGCAGCTCCAACATGTTCCTCGAGAACAAGTAGTTCCCGAGTTGGCTCTTGATCTTGCGGAGGTAGCAGAGGTGCCCTGCGTCTGTGTTAAGGACCACGTCGGTCCTCATCCTCTTCTTCATCGTCGGAGACCTCCCTCCTCTCAATCCTGGTTCTTTTGGCCGGTGCCTTCTTCACGCACTCGGCCAGCTTGAGGTGAGGAGGTCACGACATTCGCTCGTGAAGTGGCCGATTGATTGGTGATAGGCATAGAGTTTGTTCGAGTTCAGCTTCGTGCAGTCTTGATGAATCCTCCTTGGTTCGTTCAGCATTTCTTTGTCCTTGACCGCCGCAAATACATGATCGACAGAGACGGTAAGTACATGGTTGAGTTTTTCCTTGAACTCGTCTCTGTCCCTGAACGCTTTCAAGTTCCAGGGTGGCTTCGTATGTGCCCCCGAATTTCTTCCCATGCTGCTTCTTCTCATCAGAGATACCGACCTCCTTCAGTAATGCCTTCTGCATAGCCACGTACACCCCAGCTTTGTGTCAAAACTCGGCGTAAGTGTTCGGGGATGCAAGATGCATCTCCTTTCAGAGCTCGGTGCCCTTCTTCAGTCCTGCCATCACAGTAAAATTCTTTGTGTCTTCGCTCACCGGCTCGCCCTCCAGCAGTATTTTATCAAACCTCTCCAGGTACTTCTGATCTGTCTCGTTCTCACCTTGATGAATGTTGGCAAGCCGGTGCTTCTGGGTCACGTATGACCCATACCCTGAGAAGTGGGCCAGGAACTCCCGTGTAAGTTGGCCAAAAGACTGGATTGACCCCGGGGCGAGTGAAGAGTACCAGCGGTAGGCCCGATCCCCGAAGGTAAACGGGAAGTTCCGGCACTGGGTTGCGTCTGAGGTACCGACGGAAATCATGTAGTCCGCATACTTGGAGATGTGGACCTTGGGGTCAAATTCTCCCTCATATGCGAACATCACCGGAAATTGTATCTTTTTCTGCACTGGCGCCTTCAGTATGGCTGGTGCCAGTGGTGATGCTAGGAGTGAGGTGGTATCAGCTCCGCCAGTTTTGGCAGCTACTTGCATCTGTAGCTGCTCCACTGCCTTCTTTAATGTTGCCAGCTCATCTTCGTGAGCTACCTCTTGTGGAGGCTGTTCAAAGGTCGTGCGCCTCGTGGACACACGTCCCCGCAGTCCCATGCTCTGGGGTAGCCCCTCAGTGACAGGCTGGAACTGGCGGCCTCCATTCAGGCCAAGTCTGTCAGCAACTGACCTTCTTAAGCGGTCATGTGCGGACCTACGCGGGCGTAGATCCAATTCTTCCCTCCGGGATGAAGCAGGGGCCGACACTTGCTCAACCTCTTCCCGTCTGGGCCCCAATCTGCCCCGAAGGACCTCCCTGGACTGATGGGTGGCTAATGCCTCCGTGTAGGCAGTAGTTCGCCCATCTCGCGAACCAAGCCTATCTACCATCTTTGCCTTTCCAGCATCTTCCCTGTGCTGACGAGCTCTCGTCGTGCTCGCCTCTTGCTCGGCGGGGAGCTAGCTGGCATGCTCCCGGGTTTGTGTGTCTTGAGTTCACCGAGTCGTTTGCTCTCGTGCCTCATTGGTAGGAGCTCACCGAGATGCCTGGGCTAGCTCGCCCTGCTACCGCTGTTGCAGCCTCTACAATGCAGTGATTGTTCGTTGAAGCTCGTCTGGATCATTGGCGATGTCCCTCAGAACGGGATTTAGTCCATCTTGGGCCAGTGGTGCGGCCTCAGCTAGCTGAGGAGCTCGCGGGTCGTCATTACGTTGGGGAGCTCGGCGCGAGGTCTCCCCATCTGCGTGTTTTTTAGGAGCTCGTCCTTTCCACCTCCTAGTTGTGGTGGATGTGTTTTCCCTAGACATGTTCAGGTTTTAGTGAGAAGCTCGTCAAGGTCGTCGGTTTCCAGAAAGGGTCAGTTTGGTAAAGGTCTTGTCTAGCCTTGCATGCAAGCAAATTATCCATAATTTGGTTTATTTTCCTACACGCACACGTTTAAGGTCCTCTTTGTTATATTTCAGGTTCAAAATCCTGGTAATTAGGCTGGAAACTGGTAATTTTAGTTTATCTTCAAATGTTCTTGGCTTGAACTAAGAACACCTTCAAACAATTCAAACAATTTTGAAGAACTCTCACAATCTTGCTCTGAATATTCTTAGAATCGAAGGTCGACCCTTCCTCTAGCGCCAAATTGTTGATAGGATTTGTTAATGATATATTTAGTGGTTGTAATCTAGGAACCCTATCAAACAATAACAAGATTATGACTTGTGTTCTTGAGAATTTAATAGAGAGAGAAAGAGTGAGAGTTAGAGAGAGAAAGTGTTTGATGAATAATGAACTTAGAGAGAAAAAATACATGCAAGAGACCTATTTATAGGTTTGCATGTTGTGAGGTGGCACCTTATGAGCGTACTTGGCTTTAGGTGCTGACAAATGTCCTTGACACTTGTCCTTACTCACAACTATGCTTCCTTTACACTACTTCGTCCTATTACATCGCTACTTGCTTTCTATACGACTAGTGCACCTACTCCGAGCTTGGGCGAGCTTCTCTGCGAGCTTCATTGCCTTGTGCCATTTCAGAGTAGTGTGGTGATGGACTTCAACTTGGTCTTCTTGGATGTAGGCGAGCTCGTGGGCGAGCTTCCCTATAGGTGAGCGAGCTCTCATGTGAGCTCCTCTCTCTTAGTCTTGGTCAGCCATTGACTTGGTCATAGGGAATCAGGGCGAGCTTCCCTCGTCCTTGAGCGTCTGGGCGAGCTTCTCAAGGTTGACTTTGGTCAAAGCTGATGATGTATCTCCTAGGCAAGTTGGCGAGCTTCTCAGTCTTAATCAATTAATCTCATAATTGTCCTCGAGTAGTTCGCCTACCAACAACTCCATTTCAATTTAAATTGCTCAAATAAAAGTAAGAGTGACCTGGGTTCGATTCCCTTTGGGAACGAATAGGAGGGAGATATAAGGTTGGCTTGGAGATATGACTGTATGGAGACTTGGTGAACTACTTCTAACTACTAACCACTAAAATTTACCGATAAAAAAAAGGTAATATTAACAAAATAACTTTAATTATTAAAAAGTGTAAGCTTAAGAGTATATTGATTTTTTAATTTTATAAAAAAACGTTAGTGCATTATTTAAAAATATATTGAAATATATAATTACATGAAATATAAAAAAAAAGTATTTTAACCAATTAATTTAGAGAATATAATTATTTTATCATCACTCTAGATAATAAAAAAATAGGAAGAATTTCATATTAGGGCCCAAATTTTAAGGTAAGTCTCAATTTAAAACTTTAATTTTGAAGTGTCTCAAATTAAGATCTACATTTTGATTTTTTCTCAATTTAAGATCTAATTTTATTATCTTTGTCTTAATTTAAGGCCCGATCCATTTATCTTTATTTCAATTTAATTTTTTATAAAAAAATTCAAAGCATAACAATATTTTATTTCGAATTAGGATTTAAAATATATATATATAATGCATATGAAAAGATAACGAAAAGAATAAAAAGTAACAAAATGTATTAATTTTTTATTTAGAATTTTTTTAATTATTGATTTAAAAAAATTATGAATATGTAATAGATGGGGCAGAGCGGATCAGATCTGCCCCGCGCGGGGCAGATATGAATCTCAAAATGTTGTCTCACAGTGGAGCATGGAGCAAGACGGATTAGCGGGTCAGAGGCATGGATCAGGTTTAAATATTGATACATCCGTCCTGATCCGCTCCATTGTCATCCCTAGATTAGTTTGCCACTAATGCAAAATTCCAATGCAGATAGTTTTAACATGGAGTTTATTGTGAAATTTTAGTGGATATTATAATATACTATTATGTACTACTACCTCTGTACTTTTTTAATTGTTCAAAGAGAATATATTTTATTTTTTTAGGAAGAATTTCATACTAAGGCCCAAATTTTAAGGTAAATTTTAATTCAAGATTTTAATTTTGAAGTGTTTCAAATTAAGATCTATATTTTGATTTTTTTTTCTCAATTTAAGATCTAATTTTATTATATTTGTCTCAATTCAAGGCTCGATCCATTTATCTTTATTTTTTTATAACTTCACTAACATAATAATTTTTTGTATATAATTAATTTTTTAAGTATAATATATCAAACATAATTTTTTTATATTTAATTAATTTTTTTAGGTATAATATATCAAACTAAAAATAAATAAATAAAATTTTATGCAAGTATTAAACATGCTTAAAATTTTATTTTTTCTTGTTGAACGATGAATTGAAAAAAAATTAATTACGTCAAATATGAATATTAAATAAAATTAATTTTTTTAATTTTATATTTTAAATCCTAATTCGAAATAAAATATTGTTATGCTTTGAATTTTTTTATAAAAAATTAAATTGAAATAAAGATAAATGGATCGGGCCTTAAATTAAGACCAAGATAATAAAATTAGATCTTAAATTGAGAAAAAATCAAAATATTGATCTTAATTTGAGACACTTCAAAATTAAAGTCTTAAATTGAGACTTACCTTAAAATTTGAGCCCTAATATGAAATTCTTCCTATTATGTAATATTATATATAATTAATATTATATGGAGCGGATCAGGACGGAGCAGGACGGGTCGGGGCAAAAAATAGTGGAAATAGTCAAATATGGCCTAATAACCCAGATTTATTTCACAAATGGCTTTTGACCAAATTTAAATATTTATTTAATAAAACTAATTAAAAAAATATGATAAGATTGAATATGTGTTTCATTCTCTACCCTCAATTTCTAATTCTTTCTATCCGAATTTTTAATTCTCTTCATCTCTTAACAGATTTTTTCTTCAATTACAAAATCCCAAATTTGAAGAACCCTAATTTAAAAGAAAAAAAATTATTGTTGAATGCTATTATGTTTCTTCATTATTTCTCTAGTTTCGAGCCAAATTTAATATTGTTCTTCTCAAATTCGATTTATTTCATATATTCGGAGAGAAGAAGACAACAAGCGAGTGTTCTCTTTGCTCTGGACACGAGTGTTGGCGGACACGTGTCCATGAGTGGATTGAGATTTTTGTGAACTCTTGTTGGTTTTAGAATTTGAGGTAATGTAATTAGTTTAGTGGATTGAGATTTTTTCTTGCTTATCAATTTGTAGATGCATAGTAAGAATGTTCATATTAGCGAAAGGAGTTGTGTGTGGCGAGATGTATAATTTGTATAATCCTGGTTTACCAAGTTTTGGAAAATAGGGCTGCGCACAAGGTGTTCGACACAATGTCTGATAGACCGAATGAAGCTATTATTACACATTACATGGATTTCGCAGGACGACAACAAGTAACAATACTCATTTTGGGGCTTTTTATTAGCATTGCACGTATACACTCAAATTTATACATTAAATTGTTTTTAAATTTATCATAAATTTATACATAAGAGTTGTTAAACAACGGAGTTGTTCAATAACCAAGTTAACTTTTTTTTTTTTAATTACAGTTGTTCATATAGAGTTCAATAAATTAGTAATTAATTTTTTAAGTGACAAAATATCAAATTTGACTTTTAAACCTAAATAATCATAAGAAAAAATTATTTTCATTGATATACATATGACTTGTTTAAAATGGAGTTGTTCAACAACAGGGTTGTTCATCAGAGTTAATTTTTTTTATTAATTGTTCATTTATGCGTTCAATCAATAAGTAATTAATTATTTTTAGTGACAAAATATCAATTTTGACATATAAAGCTAAAAAATCATAAGAAAAAATTGTTTTCATTGATATACATGAGAGTTGTTTTAAATTGAGTTGTTTTAAATTGAGTTGTTCAATAACTGAGTTTTTTTTTTTTTATAATTATAGTTGTTCAGATGATAGTTCAACAAATAACTAATTAATTCTTTTAGTGGAAAAAAATATCAATTTTAACTTTTAAAGCTGAAATTATAAGGAAAATTTTTATTTTCATTGATATACATAAGAGTTGTTTAAAATTGAGTTGTTCAACAACAGATTTGTTCAATAACCGAGTTAATTTTTTTTATTAAGGTTGTTCATATAAAAGTCCAGTCAATAAGTAATAATTTTTTTTTAGTGATAAAATCTTAATTTTGACTTATGAAAATTTATTTCATTGATATACAATGGAGTTGTTTAAAATTGCAACATTCAACAAATGAGTTGTTCAAGTGTTTGGTGTAGTAATACGATTAAGTTTGTTCACACAAATGTCCAAATCAATAATTAATTACTTATTTTTTTAATGCCAATATTAATTTTAAATATTTAGCCTTAAAAAATAAAGAAAACTTATTTTCTAACGATATACGATCGAGTTGTTCAATATTTAATTGTTGAAAATAACTAGGTTGTTCAAGTGTCCGGTGTAGTAATACGATTAAGTTTGTTCACACAAATATTTAAATCAATAAGTAATTACTTTTTTTTTATGAAAATACTATTTTTGAGTTTTTTTGTGTTAAATTTTGTTTAAAAAAACTTATTTTCTAACGATATACAATCTATTTGTTCAATATTTGATTGTTCCACACAACTAGACTGTTCAAATGTCCAGCGTAATAATGTGATTAAGTTTGTTTACACAATTTTTTAAATCAATAAGCAATTACTTATTTTTTATGAAAAATATTTTTGAATTTTTAGCCTTTAAAAAATTTTAAAAATTATTTTCTAACTATATACAATCGAGTTGTTCAATATTTAAGTGTTGAACATAACTAGGTTATTCAAGTGTCTAGTGTAATAAAATGATTAAGTTTGTTCACACAATTGTTCAAATCAATAAATAATTATTTATTTTTTGTGAAAATATTAACTTTTTTAACCTTAAAAAAATTTTGAAAAAAAAAAACTTATTTTCTAACTACATACAATCAAGTTTTTCAATATTTCATTGTTGAACAACTAGGTTGTTCAAGTGTCCGGTGTAATAATATGATTAAGTTTGTTTACACAATTGTTCAAACCAATAAGTAATTACTTGTTTTTTATGAAATATTAACTTTGAGTTTTTTGACTTAATAAAAAAACTTATTTTCTAACAATATACAATCTGGTTGTTTAATATTTGATTGATGAACGAAACTAGGTTGTTTAAGTGTCCAATGTAATAATGTGATTAAGTTTGTTCACACAATTGTTCAAATTAATAAGTAATTACTTATTTTTTACGAAAATATTAATTTTGAGTTTTTAGCCGTAGAAAATAAAAAAAAATATTTTCTAATGATATACAATCGAGTTGTTCATATTTGATTGTTGAACACAACCAGGTTGTTTTATATTTGGTTGTTTATCACAACTAGTAGTATTGAAAATATGTTTGTTCAAAACAATAAATAATTACTTATTTTTAATTGATTAAACATCTATTTTGATTTTTTATTCTTAAAAGTATTATGAAAAAATAACTACTAAATCTTAAACTACTTACACTTATGAACAACTAAACAATTTACATTAATGGATAATTATAACAATTAAATAACATACACTAATGAATAACTAAAGAACTAAATAATGTAAACAACTGAACAACTAAGTAAATAAATTAAACAACTTAAATAATTGAACAACTAAATAAATTATTTATCTAAACAACTAAAATAATTAAATAATTTAAACAACTGAACCAACTATATAAATTTAATAATTTAAACAAATTATCAACTTAAATAACTAAATAATTTAAACAATTGAATAACTAAATAATTTAAACAACTTAAACAATTGAACAATTCAATAATTTAAACAACTGAAACAACTAAATAGTTTAAAAAACTGAACAACTATGTACGTTTAAAAACTTAAACAACTGGACAACCGAACAATTAAAAAAATTGAACAACTGAACAACTTGATAAATATATAAAATAGTATAATTTTATATTATTTATTTAAAAGAAGGCTATTTTTGTATATATTGAATAAGTAAGACTATTTTTAAAAAGAGGGGATTTGACTAGACTATTTTTGAACAAACCCCCCAAAAATTATGCAGATCCATATCTGATCTGCTCCGCGAGCGGAACGGGTCAGATCTGCTCCATTCTTAAAACGGGGCAGAGCAGGACAGATCCAGACGGAGCAGATCGACGATCATTTAGCCATCCTTAAACCAACCCATTGACAATAACTTTGTCTCAAAACGTTCTCAAACAATCCAACTTTTTTTTGGTAGCAAGTATTTTGGCCAACGAAATTGAATGACGTATAGAGAATTCGACAGTTACTTTGAGAAAAATAATAAAACAATCTCAACTATATATCCCTTGTCAATACTGCCTGTTTTGTTGTGTGCTTCAAGGACATACATATTTGAAAAACGAGTCACCCCAATTTTTCATCTGCCTTTGTTGCTGCACAGCAGCAATATTGCTAATCCGAAAACTTCCTATGATTACAAAACTGGAAAAGCACAAGCTAAAAGTATTATAAATCACAGACCTTGGGGGCTGGGAAATTCATCTTCAAAGAGCTGAACACAAGAACAGGCAAATGTGCGTCTCACCGTGCTTCCCAGGCATCGTCCCAACCGGGGGTCAACAGCCATTAACCACCATATTTACACCCTTCCACTGGTATGATGAACATATATAAAACGGGACCGCCTCTTCTTCATACTCAACAAAACCGATATTCCCTCGACTCTCCCCCTTCCATGCAGCAGACGGCGTCATTCATTATGCATCTCCACAATCCCACATACATGCCTCATCACAAGCTGTGCCTACTCCGGTGGAGCTGCTTTCCCCACTTTCTTAACAAATACATGCAACCAGCAGCTGAGAACAGCCCGAGTGCCGCTAACCAAGTTATCGTTGAATTTTCGATACACTGATAGTGGCCTCTCTGCAACATCAACATTATAGCAACTTATTCTTATATTGAGGATCAGATAGGTGAAAAGTTGTCTGCAATGAATTCATGACTGCAAAACTAGTTATCCCACACCACAAACTATAAACTCCAAAACCTCACATGCAACCCAAAATCACAGTTATGACTTCCACAATCCCACCACCCAGCTTCAGATCCAGCTTTCTTTTTGTTTTATTTCTTCCTTTTCTTTTTGTCTTTTTATGTTTTATAATATATAGGAGTGATTAACCAATTTGAAGGATATAAGATTATTTATTACGGGGGTGCCTGGTTCATAATTCTTCAATGAAAATGGTAATACAAATGAATATAGAGTAATTGTGGTAGTTAATGAAAATAAAAGATGATCAATTTACCTTCATCATATTTTGTACGATACAATGATACTCAATATAAGTTAATCAATTTACCCATTTAATGATACAACGATACAATTTACTAACGAATTTAGAAGAGTGTGATTTCCCATTCCTCCAGCAACAACCCCTATTGTGTGCCATTCTGAATCTTAGAGAAAATAATTATAGTGAAAGAACAGTAATCTCTTCACATTAGGAGCAAGAATATCCCACTAATTATCAATTATTAATAGATTTCTGAATACAATATTTAAGATGCGGTAGGTGAATGTACCAGAACAAGCAGCAGCAAAACTGCTCCATTTGCTGGCATGAGAGATAGGCTCATTATCCCTCCACGAATTTCATTTGGCACATACCTACGCATGGTAGATGGATTAAAGTACAAAATAACCCTTACGTAGAGAATGAACATCAGTAATCCACCATAGCTTACATTGTTCTCAATCTGGCAAGAGATGGCAAAACCACTCCAATCCCGGCTTGAAATAAGCAGAATAATGTCACAAGAACTCCTATTTCCTGAAATAAGAGATTATTTCATAATTAGAATATTACAATGAGAAGATTAAATGAATTGTTCATCAACCGTAACAAGGGATTTAAATCAAATCCATCCATTATCTTTTTACCTCTATTGATATTATCCTCTATTTATCTGTTTTATCAATTTAGTCTTGTATCTATTCAAATTTTACCAATTAGGTCCTAATTGGTTGAAAAGTGCTAAAGACGTCACCGTTTTGGTCACGTGATTGTCACGTGCACTTGTTTTCCGACGGAAGCATATGATGTGGACACGTGGTGATTTTCCATGCGGCATACCAAGTGGCAATCATCCCAATTAAAATGCACAAATTATGATATAATTCAAGAAATTTTAATCGATAAGGGATTAAATTGACAAAGCAACGACCAAAATGGTGATATTTTGTCCAGTTTTGGGCCAATTAGGACCTTATTGGTGAAATTTGAATAGATACATGACTATATTGATAAAGTAAATAAGTAGAGGACCATTTTAATAAATGTGAAAAGATGGAAGACTAATTTGGTTTAAATCCCACAGTAACAATGAGTGAGGAGTTGCACACCTGATAATCGTAGGCAACAACAGATAATGCAAGGCCCATTATGATGAAGACATACAACAGGTATTCCTCTATACGAAGCACAAAGGGTCCATGAAAGAACCATGGGAATCCAGTGCTTCCAAGCATCTTAGAACCCAGCAAACAAGGATATATCAGACCCAGAGACACCTCTCTTCCATCAGCCTGCATCATAATACTTGTCAAAAACTCAACAGATATTTAATGAAAAACTAGTGATTCTCCTGTGCGATGCACGAATTGTGTATTTTATAAATTTTAAATAAAAATTTATATAAATAATAAATTTATATTAAATTAAATAAAGTATAAACTTTCATAGGGTTGAGTATGTCTAATACTCAATTTTTTTGAATAAAATAAAACAAAATTTATTTTATTAATTATATACAATTTCTTTTACAATTATTATTTTCTTTAATAAGCAAAGATTATATTGTATATGATTGTATTAAATTACTTAATTAATCAAATAATTTTTATTTAAGTACTAAAATTTATAAAATGATCTTATTTTGACGTAACTTACATAATCTAAGTAAAATTATTTAAATTTCAATCGTATAATTAAAGTCAATAAATAATTACTTTTAAAATAATAAAATATATATTCAAAATTTTAATTTAATTTTTATATGTTCAATATATATGTTAAATTAAATATTTTAAAAAATAAATAATTTGATATATTGTGTTTTGAAAATAGATTTAAAATTAAAAGAATTGGCATAAAATAAAAAAAATGAAAAGAATTAACTCATTTTCTTTACTGGAGTGTGAGTTTCACTATTACAACACAAAACAAATATACTTCATTTACTACATTAAATATATATATTTTTTCTGTCTCTTGATTTATATTTATATATATATATATAAAGGCTTTTATAAATTAATATTAGACCAAATATATGTAAAATGATTAATTACACCCTGCAGCAAAAAAAAAAAAGTATTGAAAATGATTATTAGCAATTAATCTGGACCTAATAATTATTAAGAACCTCTTGTCCCTTCTCTCAAAGAAAATGAAAGGAGAGTAAAATTGGGGAGACTCTTCAATTTCCATTACAATTTCGTGTGAGAGAGAGAAGAGAGAGAAATCACTTTATCTTGAAAATAGAGAGAGAGAATACTTTATCTTGAAAATAGTGAGAGAGAGAGAGAATACTTTATCTTGAAAATGGCGAGAGGGGGAAAGAGAGAGTAATAATATTTTATCTTGAAAATATAACAAAATATATATACACTAAATATAGAAAGTAAAATGAGCGGGAAAATTAGCATTTTTATATTTAGAAGACTATTCTGTTTTTATATATATATAGATAGTAAGCAAGAGCAGTAACATTTTTAAAACAAAATACACAAAAGTAACATGTAATTTGAGTCATGGAAGAGGCTTAGCTTAATTATTCAAAAAGGGAAGCTACTAAATGCCATTTTTTATGGAAGTAGTGCAGATGCAATGACAGTAGAAACAGTGATTTTCATCTTAACACTGTCAATTTCAGAACAGAAAGGAAACTACTATATGTAGTTTGAGCTAAGAAAGAGACTAAACTTGCTCATTCAAAGTGGAAAGATACCAAGTGTTATTTTTTTAAGGAGGAAGGGAGATGAAAAGAGGGCAGAAACAGTGATTTTCATCTTTACATGGTAAATTCCACAACAGGATTCAAACTGAGCATGTGCTTGCTTCTACTTCCATTTTTAATAAGACCACAATTTTCTACTTCTCATTTGGACATAATTAAGAGTCTTCTCAACAAATAAAAGGAATCATGTTATCAACATGATTACTTCGGTTCATTTAAACAAGATTCAGAACCAAATCTGACATAATTAAGAGCAAACACTTTATGGTTAAAATTTGTCGTGCATCAGGTTTATTAAGGGGAAATAATTACGAGCTTTATTTTGAAAATTAGTACAAAGAAGAAATATTTGAAAGACATAGCTGTTCAAATTTAACTTTTAAATAAGAGCGACGACTATAAGTAGAATTAATCACATGCATAACTCATATTTAATACATCTAAGAATAAAAAAAACAGAATTCTCTCGAATATCACTTAAATTTCTTGATCTTGGAAAAATGAATCATCATTGTCCATCTCTACAGAACTCCAAATCAAAAGGCATAGAAAAAACATCACAAATGTGCACAGAAATTACCAAAACCTTCTAATAGCACTATGCATAAATGTGATATAGCAAGTGAATAAAGGTTGGGAGATGAACTGTAAAGACTCAGAATCTTACCACTATAGTTGGGGCCCAAAGAATCCAAAATGCTGCTACAGAAAGTTGAATGCATGCCTGTGCCCATGACAAAAGCCATATCCTCTTATCTAAAAAAAATTGAAAATTCATTATATTCACTTTGAAAATTTTTAATTTAGAAAACTTGAAGAAATTCAAAATCTACACTAATTTTCCATGATATATGTCAAAATATTAACATACTGCTCATTTGCTCTTAACTTGAAAAAGAATTTTCTCTATATACATACCACTGGAAACATGTCTATGGAATAAAACACGATAATCCTTCACGGCTACCGTTTCTGGAGCTTCTTGCCAACCTCGTGTGACATAAATTATAGAAACAACAGCCAGAACTGCAGCTCCACTCCAAATGGATTTAATGTTTTTGTTAATATTACCATCAATCAGATGATTTGCAATCACTTGACTACCGATAAAAGATGCTGACTCAGAGAAAGTCATCAGCCAAAACATGTCATTAAGTAAATCTTGCCTCTGCCCCAGCTGCAAAAGGTAAAGAATATAAACTATTGTATAGGGCAGAATCAACTATAACAGGCTATAGACAAAACCTAGACAAACCTTGTCGTTTTCAACAACCATCCATGTTTCAAAACTGAAGGAAAATATTGAAGATGCTAGTGAAAGAATGATGCTCGTCAACCAAATAGTGGGAGTTCCAAAAACTATCTTCCATATGCTCAAGAAAAGGTGCATCATGTAAAACAACAAGCACAACTTCTTATGACCTCTGCGAAGACAGGATCGTGATAACATTAAAACATATATCCAAGATCATCACTTACAAATGCCAACACAATTCATCTACTAGCCTTAAACCGCAGCCTTACAGTCAAATGAATAACACAATTTTCAGATTATATACGCTTTAGGACACTTCAATTAAGTAAATGTTGGAATATTATCTAAATTTAATTGCCAAACCATCGTTAGAAGAGATGCATCAAGCTAACGTAATTCCACACAATAAATTCACGCAAGATTAAAATCATGAGCAATAACTCACACTAAATCAGAAAGCATTCCAAGAAAACTTCCGATGAACAGAGAGGCCGCATATCCGACAGATAAAAATGTCAGCATTTGCTCTTTGCTGAACCCATAATACGCCAATTCGTACTCCCCGAAAACAGCCCAAAGCCCCTCCATCACTTTTCACAACAAAAAACTGTCAGGGGGGAAAAGGTACATTCTAAAGCCATATAAACAATGTAAAACAATGACCTGAGGAAATAGCGAAGAGGAGAAGAAATTTCCGCTGAAACCGCAGGAAAGAAGCGAGAGGGGCGTGATCGAGGACATTTACGACGGCTTTGATGGGTAAACAGAGGATCGAGAAGACGCAGGAGATGAATAAGAATAGGTATACTGATCTGTTCGGTTCCCACACTTCAGATTCAATTACAACTCCCATTGCAGCAGAGATTAACCGTATGACGATGCAACTGTTGAGATCACCATAAACCCTTGAGCCTTGAGTGAAAAGTGGTTAAAACCAGCAGGTGATAATTTGTTCGGTTCGATTTTGGCGGATCGAACGAATTTGATCAGACCAAATTGGATTTAGATTGTGAAGGAATGACAAGAACAGAGTGGAAGGAGTGTGGGATCTCATAGAAAGGCTAAGGCCTAGGTTATATACACCCTCATCTATTCATAGTACACACACTTTTAATTTTTATTTCTTTTAAATAAAAATAAAATGACATATATACCCTTATCACTTTAATTCGAAAATATATACAAGATGCACCCACCCTTTATTTTTATTCAATATAATATCTAGTAGTTTCATGAGATAATTAACAACAAAAGAAATGGTTGTTGCAAATTATTAAATCAGCCCTTAAAAATCATTATGCATTTAAAAAATTAATCACTCTCAAGCTTAATTCATCCACCCATCCTTATTAACTCTCAAATCACAATATTGATGCACCAATCTCTACTATAATATAAAAAATATTTTTGGACAACAGAAGGACACACGATACCATGAATCACCCTCATCGGGTCTTCTGGTTCCTTGATTTATAATATTTTGATGAAATATTACAGAAAATATCAATAACAAAATAGGTAACTTTTTTCTTTAAAAAAATCATTTTGAAATCAAATTTGTAAAGAAAATATGATAAAAATAAATAAATAAATAAATAAATAAATAACATACCATATGTAAAAATGGATACTAGTGAATAATGAACAATGGATGGCGTTGGAAAGGAGGAAATAAAAAAAATTATAGATTAAGAGAAACTTACTGATACATTTAATTTTGGGACTTGTTGATACATAAGAGAGAAGAAAAGAAAGAAAAAAATAGTTTGAGAGGGGAGAAGAGAGTAGGGATTGAGAGGCAGAAAAAGAAATAAAGAAAATGTGGTGGTGGGGAAAAAGGGTGGGCAACGTGAGAGGAGGAAGAGAGAGAAGGGTGGGGAAGGAGAGAGAAAAAAGAAAGAAAGGTGAGTGAGCATGCACACGTGGAGGAAGAGTTTGGAGTAACATCCTACCCTACTAAAATCTCAAAACAAACACACACTTTTACTATATGTCAAGGTTTTCACATCTCAGGATTTCAAAGTCATGACTTCCCACGACCCCCTTAATCCCAAAACAAACGTACCCTTAGGGTTGTGAAAAAGGATAAAAATGGAACTTTTAATTAAATATACTTATTTCATGTGTGTACTTCTAATATAAGTGGGTGCATAAAACCTGCGCCAAAGGCTAATTGAGACTGAATTTGATGAAGCCCAATGGATGTCGGCCAAAAATATACAAGCTCATTTTAGATAATCTATATAACAAGCCTTGATTATGTTAATTTTTTAGAAAATTTATAAGAAAGATAACATATGGGTTCTATCTATAGATGGATACCACAACTGAGAATATCAAACAAAATATATTTAAATTAGGTGCAAATTCATCTTTTCAGTATATAGGGTTGCATTAATTGTGAAGTTGACACGGCTATAACATTAATGGCATAAGTTACTATTTGCATGCCTAAATATATAGTATGGAGATTTTCTATCTGACACATATGTAATGTGATTAGACTACTCCAACCATTAACAAGATACAAAGTTTGTACCATAATCCCTAAAATCGGTTGGAAGATATCTTCATTTCAGAAAAAGGGAAAAACAAGTTGTGAAGTCCGGGAGAGCGTCGGAATTTGAACACATTCCCCGGGAAGTTAATTTCGTTTTCAATTTTGGGCCTTTCTTAGTATTAGTAGTGTTCGTAAAGGTAAATAGTTGTCTTCCTAAGACCGATTGTGCTAATTTTGTTACAGTGCAGAAGTATTAGTTAGGGTTTGTTTAATCTGTTCCATTTTAATATCTTTGTGGTGTTTCTCTCTGTCATTGTATATATTTCAAGAGTGTTGATGTATTAATTATTTTGTTGTAGATGTTGGTCCCTTTATATTCACTAACCCCAATATCGTATATTCAAGGTTTGCAGCATAAAGTATCGATGGCAAGGGGAAAGGGGTAGTATGGAGGACAGCAAATATGTGAGAAATGATGAAGATCGACGAAAATATGAAAAAAATAGGAGGGATAAAGGTGATATGAACCACATGTATCATTGTATCTAATTTGAACATATGTGCGCATGCTGGTACGCTGTTGTGGCGTCTAATTTTGACAGTGGCATTATAGTACATGCATAAATATTATGGTACAACCACATTTCATTTATTCTGTACTATGCATTATGCAAGTGTACCATGCAAATATTGTGTGTACTATGAAGTCATATTATACTTATGTACTTTGGATGAATTTTAGTCGCAACTATTGTGTACTTTAAGCATATTTGTATGTGAAATGTTGTGTTGATTAATTGTTGTCAATGGAGTAGACATGTTTTGACCAGCATATAAAACACAAAAAAGTTACACACACATGCGGTTGTTAAGAGGTGTTTAGTCGGAGCCCATTACTGTGTATACTGGTCTAGTTTTGTAATGAGTTAGAGTTTTTGTATGAATATGAGATTTTCAATCTGTACAGGAAGAAAGGAAACAAGAAATGAAAGTTCGACACCAGAAACAAGTTATAAAAATGTTTATTCCAATAAGATTGTTCTTCATAGCTAGATGAGTTTCATTAGTGGCACAGTGAGTTTAAGCATTTTTTCCTTACATTCTATATGCAGATGCGCAATCGTCATCACGCCATAGAAAAAGAAAAATAGTTTTGCACGTACTCAAGAGGTTGGTAATGGATCTAGATATCAGACTGAGAATTATTTTGATTTTATAGAATGTACTTTGCCACATGCTAGTTTCTACATGTGGAGTAACTATGTGAATATCATATTTGGTGTGTGTAATGACGATGAATACAATTCATATGTGTTGTTTTATTATAATGAAATCATTGCAGAAGATGACCCTGGAACATCCCTCTAGAGCACATACTCTATGCATCCACAACTGAGTCAAGTGATACAGAACAGGGGCCAAAAAACTATTTTGGTATGTGTTATTAAATTGAAACTGGGTAATGTGTAAACAATGTGTGAATTTCCATTTATGTCCACGTTGAACATGTAATGAATTTGGTGTTCTCATTATTTTATATTCGATGTTGTTAATAGAGTGAATGTTCTACTATCATAAAAAATGTGTGTTTGGAGGATGCATGAAACTATTTTAGGAGCAATTTGGTAACAACTACAGAGGAACTTCAAAGTTTAAAATTCAGAGACATGCATAAAGCAGAAATAAAGAAAACCCCATTTTGATTGTTGTTCAATGCTATTAATAAGGTGAACTACGAGGTTTATAGATTCATATGGCAAAAAAAAAAAAATATATCAAACATAACATGTGTACATCTGATAAGCTATCTGGAGAATTTATGATTGGAGGTTAGCGGATGAGTTTGACAATTAGAGATGTGCAGCTGATCATGGATGTGATGTGTGGTACAACACATATACCCGTGAGGATGAAAGAGTATGAAACATCAAGTTGGGTTGCGAGATGTTTTGAGCAGGAGCTAAGATGTGATCGAGGTGGATACATTCTATCCAAAAGGAATGTTTTTACAAATTTAGAGTCAGTGATGAAGTTAACAAATAGCAATAGTTACAACGATGTTCCAAGGTTGGTGCACTTATATCTAATGACATTATTGCTAACATCTGGTAGGAATACGTCAGTGCCATGGTATTACACAATGTATTTGGAGAGAGTCTATGAGATCAGTAAATGTGATTGGAGTTTAGTTATTGTGGGAATGTTGAATGGGCAACTGAGAGGCAACAAAAACTTAAAGATTGCAAGATGTGCAGTTCTACTCCATGTTAGTAATTGTAACAATACAATTTTATAAGGATCTATTTATTTTTTAGTAGTATTTTTTTTCTTTTAAAAGTACATCTGAGATCAAAAAAATATTTAATAGTTTTGGCTATGTGAGCACACAAATCTAATTGAACCAACCTACGGTGGTGCATTTCCACGGATACTCAAGTGGGATCCGTCTTCTTTAAGTGAAGTTCTCGGACGATTAAGGTTACTAAAACTGAAGTCAGGCGATATTAGTGTACTAATTCATATACTGATCTATTCGGTTTAGATTTAATTGCAACTGATCTGTTTGGTTCCCATACTTCGGATTCAATTACAACTCCCATTGCAGCAGAGATTAATGGTATGATGATGCAACAGTTGAGATCACCATAAACCCTTGAGAGAAAAGTATTTAAAACCAGTAGATGTTGGTCCCTTAAAGTGGTCAAGGTCTAGAGGGGGGGTGAATAGACCTTGAGTCCAAAAATCAGATTTTCAAACTTTTCAAATAAGAGGGATTCTAGAACCTTACAGTAACCTCTTTAAGTTTAAAAAGACAAGTCTACAAGAGTTTTAGAAACTGGACCACAAAGGTTACAGCTGTGGACTTGGGAAGTCTTCAGCTGCAGAGTTTAAAAACTTTGCAAAAATTGAATATCACTTAACAGTTGAGTGACTTATGAAAGTCTACAGCTGTAGAGTTAGTTTTTCTCAGTGAAAACCACAAAGTTTTATGCACTCAGGTTTCAAAAGAATGATGAATGTAACAAGGTAATTAAATATGCAGGACAAGAATTAAATGACAGAAAGTAAATAGACCAGGTTTATAGTGGTTCACTGTCTATAAAAGACCACCTACATCCACTGTTACACCACTCAAGTGTCAAATTCACTAAGATGTGATCACTTAGATCAATACAAGTAGTTCCCCCTTAGAACTAGGTTCACTCAGGTTCCTATTCTAAAAAGAGATTAAACTACCCTATTCACTCAGAATATAACTCACAAAGAGTTTTACAAAACCTCACAAAGAGATATCTACACTAAGTAGAAATTAACACAGGTGAGGGAACAACAACAAAAGGTGTGATTCTTTCTAAGAAAAACCTAACCAACCAACTATCCTATGAATCGCAACGATAAAAACAAATAAAACTCACTCAGAATTTTGCTGGCTGTAGACTTGCTTAGGCAGAATGATTATAGGCTCAGGGTTGTTGATGTTGCTTCCTCTGAGGACTTCTTCTATTTAGAGATGGAGTGGAGTGACTTATCCGTTGGGAATTTTAAATTTGAAATTCAGATAAGGCTTCTCTCTCTCTCTTTATTGGCATGTGTGAGGTGGTCCTCATCCTTCACACAGGATAGTACTAATTGTACTATTGTCCTTTCCTTCAGAATTCTGGCTATCTCTCAACTAATCTTCATTATCCTCCATATTCTTTAGAAATAATCTCCACTTAAGTACAGTTTAGTGAGTGCTTGAGAGCTACACTAATAGTGCTTAAGGGTCTTCATTATCTTCAAATAACCTCTGACTTGTACCATCTCTTCAAACGGTTTTTTGCAGCTGTAGAGTCTTCAACCTTGCAGCTGTAGAGTCCTGTCAATAAGAAAAATCGGCTGTAGAGAAACTTACAGCTGTAGGGTCATGTCTGGCTGTAGAATGATCAAGTATACAGCTGCAGACTTCACTTACAACTATATGTTTCAAATACCAATTTTCTTAGCACAAGTGTTAGATCAATATATCCAAATAAAACACAATTAAACACATTATTTTGCTTACATCAAAATCTAAACCAAGGTACTTAACAATTTCCCCCTATTTTGATGTTGGCAAAACAAATAACAAAACAAACAACAAAGACAATAAGAAATTGTCTTATAAGAACAAAACAAAAACAGCAAGAAGCAAAACAGATAAAACAAGAGGAGAGAAAGCTGCAATAACATAAACAAAGGTTCAAGATACAGCTTACAGTAGATAATTAAACTAAAAACTAAAAAGTTTTAGTGTCTAATCTAGAATAGAGTCTTCATCTTCTCATGTGCTTAGGATCAGCATCATCTTCATCAGTTTCATCTTGAGGTTTTAAGATTCCTTGCTCCACTAAATTCATATTATTTTCATCTTCTTCATAGTACTTCAACAGCATCTGAAGTTCATAAGCTTCAAAGTCTTCTTCCTCCTTCTTGGATTTGAACTGCTTTCTAGGTAATGGATTACTTCTGATCTTTCCACCAAGGAGCCGAGCATTGTCTCCTTTATATAATGATCCATCAGCCTTCAGATCTTTGAATTTCTGGAATCTGTCCTTCTTGAGCGTAATCTTCTTAATCACAGTATGCCTGTTGCATATACTCAAGAATTCATTCCATAAGTTATCAAATTCAGCTTTCATTTGCTTAACCCTTTCATCAGAATCTTCAGCAGGTATCATGCTTAATGGTGAACATCCAATGGTTGAGCAGTGATAACAGCTGTAGATTGTTCTTATTCTTCCTTTCTCTGTTTTTCTTTCTTTCTTTCTCTTGATTCCTTCACTGTTTGTTCCCAATAACCAAAAGGTTTTTGAGAAGTATGAGCTGTAGGATTCTTCTGAGCTGTAAATTTAGGGAGCTTTATGATCTTGCCTTCTCTAGAACTTCCCTTCATCTGCTCTGATTGAGTTTTCTCTTCTGATTGTCCACCCAATCTCATGGACAAGTCTTTGGATTTGGTAGCTTCAAATTCCTTTGCCAATGACTTTCCAATATTCCTTACATTTCCAAGAATATCTTCAGTATTCTTGTCTCCTTCTTTGATTTCCTTTTCAATATTGCTTTCCCCCTTTTTGCCAACATCAATATGTGACAAAATGGTGTTAAGCTTGCTCATCAGTTCATCCTTAAGACTTTCATTTCCAGTAATCAGCTTAGTCATCTCATTCTTCATACTTTTCACTTCTACCTTCAAATTGAAAGAGTAATCTTTCATCAGTTTAATATCAGATTGTAGAGTGATAATTTCCCTTGCCTTCTGGCTACTCTCTTTTCTGATCTCTTCATTTTGAGCCAGTAAGCTGTCCACAACAGCTTTGAAATTCTTTTCAAGGATTTTCTTTTCTTCTGAGCTTCTTTCCTCAAACTTCTTCACAAGATCTTCCATTCCTTTCCTCACATTCTGAGAGATAATAGCATCAGGTACCATCTTGACTTGTTTCAGAATTTCAGCTTCTATACTCTTAAATGATTCCTCCAAATGCTTAAGTTGAGATACAACTTCTTTGGGTGTCATCTGAGGATTTGTATCACTGTCCTCTTCCTCAGAGTCTCCTTCTCTTATAGCCAATTCTTTTCCTTTTGTGACTTTCTGAGCTTTGGAAGGCACCAACTCTACACCTGTAGAGTCTTCAGTGGAAGACTTCCTCTTGCTAGGAGTCACAACCACTTCTGTAGAGAATTCAGCAATATAATCATCCATATTTTCAACATTCTCTCTCTCAAGAGCTTAATAGCTCTGCAGTGGGGAAGTTCCATGCCTATATATCTCTTCCAGAGTGAACATTGCAGGTGGAGATTGATGAAAAATACTTGTGATGGGGCTTGACATATCTTTTGCACTTTCATCAATGTCCTTGGAGGTATCCTCAACAATCTGCTCATCAACGTGAACATTTTCAGTAGATTGAACTTCAGTTTCCACAGTCTTATCTTGAGCTTGAGCTTGAGCCTGAGCACCACCCATTGGTGCATCATCATTGCCATCTTCATCATCATCTGACTTTTCCTTAGGCTCTTTGCAAGGAGAATCATCTTTTCTTGCTTCTTTCTCCTTCTCAGATTCTTCTTCTGTCGGGTTTCCTTCAACAATTACTGGATCTGCAGCACTAGCTCCTACAGATTCCATCAAAATAGCTTCCTTTGCCAAGATAGTTAAGCCCTCAGCTTCAACTATTTGGTGACTACCTTCACCAGTCTTCTGTGGCAATTCTTATTCACTCTCTGAGCTCACAATATCATACTCAGTTTCTGGAAATTGAGCTTCAGGGTCTTTCTCAGTCATAATAGCAACTCTCAAAGCTTCAGATGCTGACTTAGTGATTACCTTCTTTGCAATTTCTTCAACAATAATCTACTTTCCTTTTCCTTTATCTTTTCTTCTTTTCTGAGCAATGAAATCATCAATAAAATTAGGCTTCATGAGTTCGTTGACATCACTGCAATTTGTCCAGTCAACTACCCACTGGAACAAATTTCTTTCCTCAACTGCCAACTTGTCTAATTCCTCTTTGACTATCTTCCAGTCATCGAATTTCTGCCTTTCTTTTTTCAAATCTTTGTTCAGTTTCATGTTCAGGAACTTCAGCCTCTTCAATCCGTTCCTCAGTAATT
>JAPKLY010000379.1:133710-192067 GCA_026898435.1 Prunella vulgaris | reverse complement strand
GACGGACAGGTTAAATCGCAAAGGATGTGGGTGTTTCGCCATTGATTTCCCGTGAATTCAATCGTTAATCGTCGAATAGCGATTTCACCGGAACCTGAATTTTCCCGACGACGGATTTGTTGAAGCAGAGCTTCGAATTATGGTGCTTGATGCAGAGGAGAAGCTTCGTCTCCCTGTTTTGATCACTCTGCAGCTTCGATTTCTCGATTTGGAAGTCCATCGGTGACCACCAAAATGGCTGCGCGCCGCAGTGCTTGTAGACCGCCGTGCTCTACGAGAAGGAGGAGGAGGTAGAACCAGCCTCGATGACGCCGGCGACGGCGTAAAGGCTCGACTTGGAGAAGAAGGTGGGCATTTTGAAAACTTGTGCGGATTTGATCATGATTTTCAGATGTAATTTGTCCATGATTATTGTGTGCTATGTTTACTGTCCAGATTTCTTTCTGTGAAGGAGACCTTATTCTGCTGCTGCATTGTATGTTCATTTAAGTTTGCCTGAATCACACTCTTCTAGGTGGCTGCGGCCATGTTTTCCAGAAGGTGCCTCGTATAATATGCTCGAATGAACCTACTACTAAAAAATGTTGAATTAAAATTAGATGTAACCTATTTTTCATGCTCATGTGTAAAGTTTAAAATAGATGGGAATTCTGATATTTGAATCTACATCAGTTGACTTATAATTTCACTCTTATAATCAGTTCATCTCATTCTGTTACGATTTTAGAATTCTTTTGGTTTTGGGTTAAGTTAGGGCTCCCTAGCTTATATTCCTAACACATCATCTCTAATTTTATGTTTGAGTTCTATGGCCAATTGGATAAATGAGAGGTGGACTTTTTATTTTGTAGCTAGTTACTCCTTTCTCCTTCTTGGCAGTTGGCATCCGATTTCTGTTCCTTTTGTCCTGTTTTACTTCACGTTCTTATTTTCTTGCTTTGAAGATGTGGCTGGTGGAATTTTGCTTGATTGAATGAAAGTTGATTATGCATTTATGCCTCATGACTATTCTTGATAGGCCTTATTCTAGTACACTGATTTGCTTAGCTCCAGCACCTGCTAATATTTGATTGAAAATGTCAAATGATTTACTTGTTATATTAATATTATACAAATTCTTCCTCATTGTAATTTCTTATGAATGACTTTTAGCAGATTTATTGTTGGTTCTGATCTGACCGCTGAGTTATGTTACTTGTCTAACAGGACTGCAGAAATAATGTTTGAAAAGTACCAAGTTCCTGCATTATTTTTGGCCAAAAATGCTGTGAGCTTCTCTTTCAATTTGACACCAGAAGCAATAACCTGTTTTCTTCATTTTTTTGGAGAATACTTCACTTGGCTACATTATAATCAAAGACTGTTTACTTCTTCTAGGTCCTCACTTCTTTTGCATCAGGACATTCTACTGCTTTAGTCGTTGACTGGTAGGGTCCTACCTATGTTATCAACATTGTTCTACAGTTCTGATCTTATGTTAATTTTATGTCTAAACTTTCCATTTTTAATGTGATCAACTACTAAATTGAAATAACAAATTTTAATGGCCTTAGCATTTTCTTAGCATTTGGTTTTTGGTGTAAGGACCTTGTGTTTTGACACCAATATTTTCTTACAGCATACGTGATTAAATTACTCCCTCATGCACCATTTGGTTCATGAAAGGCTATTCCTTTTCCCATTTACATGTTTACTATAGTGGCACTGTATTTAAGAATACAGCTAAACGGGATTCTCCTTTTCTGTTGTTGCTTTAATCAATATTTTTCTTATAAATTTTATTTTCACAAGTTTAGAGTAGAATAATAAAATCTGAAACAAAAACATACTGCTAATATTTCCAGAGTTTCAGGGAATGACCTAAGCTACTAAAACGCCTCTAAATTGTCAATTGTAACCAAATCTTTTGTTGATAGAAATTTCAGGTCTTCCATTCTTCTTGCAGATTTTCCAAATCGTTTTCTTATGAACTATGAAAATTCTCGAGCATGCTAAAAAAATTGATCACTTTCCCGACAAGCTAAATTAGTTCTTCTATTCCTTGATTCAGTGGTGGTGGATCAACTACTGTGGCACCTGTACATGATGGTTATGTTCTTCAGAAGGTACTCGCCTTTATTGTAGGCATTGATATATTTTCAATTGTCTCACCTATAGGTACTTGTTAAAATATATAGTTTAGTGATTATTTGTACTTCTATGCTGGATTTTTTTCTCATTGGTATTTTAGTTTGCATGTGTCATTTTGGTCTCCCCACTTTTCTGCTTCACCACGAAGTTACTGTTTGGGATAAAACTTTGCGACAAGATTTTTTGTTTTGCTTTAGATTACGAGATGATCTATAGTTTGTGCATCATAGTCATAAGGAAAAAATAGTTCATTTTTTAAAATCTACTCCTAAATGAGAGGAAAGGTCCCATGATTTTCTTGTAGTTGACATCCAAGGATTTTATGATACAAGTATTTCTATAGTCGGAAGGAAACTCCACATGTTTTCTATTTCTGTAGTGGCTTTGCTGTAGAGCAGTTAATGCTTGGGTACAGTTTCTTATTTTCTCTTTAAAAGTCTTTTTGTATATTACAATTCCAAGGTCACAGAATGTATATTTGTGCGTAGCTTTACTCGTTCTTAACAATTAGCAAGGAGATGTAAATTGTGTAATGAAGCCTGAAACAGCAATATCCAATAAATGTTCACAGTTATTTGTTTAGAAAAGGCTGAAGTACTAGAACTAGATATCCAGTATCATGTTTTATCTGGGAACTATTAGCAATTAAGCATGTTAAAAGGGTGTTTACCACACCTAACTTGGTGCTCTTAATAATAAATTCATTGTTTTTTTGTGAAAACCAGAATATGATCATTTGTGTGCAACTCAATTTAGATCTTTATGAGTTGAAAATGTTAGAAATCCCATATTATATACGTATGGTTTACTAAGGTCCTTCAGCTTGACGTTGCATGCTCTCTTTATCCAAAAAAAATTGAGAGCTTCATATTTGCTAAAATAAAAAGTTCATAATCTGCAGAACTTAATGAGATCTTTTTTTAAGCTTAGAAAAGAATATATCTTGTTCATGTTGTGCCTGAAGAAATTTAAAACTTCAAATAAAGTTTTTGACCTTTCATCCTACTTCCACATAACAACTGCCCAATGAGCTATAAAAAAATCCATTCTCTTTTTATTCTGAACTTCATTAATTACCTGAGAGATTTTCATCCATGTAACATAATCAATATGAAAATTCAATTTCAACCACATAGTAATCAGCTAAAAAAAGTTCTTCCCCATTATTTTTCATTACGTTAATGTATCATTTTTATTTTCCTAACAACTGATTTTCAACTAATTTGTTATCTATCGGAACTTATACTATCTTTTCTGCCAGAGTTAGCACCTTTGTGATATTAAGAGATTAATTCATTTCTTGTCATAGAACTAAAGCCTGTCCATTTTCCCATAATATGAACTTCTGGTTCATAATGTTATTTATTTAGACCTAATCTGATTTTGAAGGTAGATAATGCCAATCAACCAACTTCATGCCTTGAACAGTTTATGCCACCAGTGCAACTGTAGATGCAATATTTTAGTTCATTTCCTTTGTAATCATTATTTTAAATTTTCTTTATGTTTGTTGTAGGCTGTGGCAACATCTCTTATTGGAGGAGATCTCCTCACTGATTGCTTGTTAAAAAGCCTGGAACACAAAGGAATTTCTGTGAGTTTCTAAAATTCTTCTGCCCTTATATATTTACTTTTGATTTAATTTTACAATCTGCAGAAGTTTGAATATGTTTTACTATAACCTTTTTAAATCTCAATTTGTAGATAAAACCTCGTTATGCATTTAAGCGGAAGGAAATTCGTCCTGGAGAATTTCAGGTCAATAATCCTCCATCTGATGTAACATAATTAATTTTTAATTTGTAAAGAATGCTTTGCCTATGTGAGTCAGTTAGTCTGTTCTATCACTGTTGCATTTCAAATAATATGGATTTCAGTTGTTGATTCAGAATATAAAAGTGCTCCCGTCCAACTCTTGTAACAGCATCATTGCTTGACTGCATACGCTTATGCACCCTTTTCATGTCAGCATATCTCTATATAAAACATGTTCAACTTCTACCTACTGCCATTTCCTTGTCATATGAGCAAATTTCATGCCGTCTTCTACTCGATTTTGTCCTTTTTTTTTCTTTTTTCTGATAAATTCATGAAACCTATAGTCTTGGATCTTACAGATTGTGGACCTCGACTTCCCCAATACTACAGAAAGTTACAGACTTTATTCCCAGGTTATTCATTAAGCAGAACTCATTAGTCGCTGGCCCTTAATCTGTTGCTAAATTTATTTCTTTATTGCAGCGGGTGATTGTTGGCGATATTAAAGAATGCGTGTGTCGCGCACCTGACACCCCATATGATGGTTTGTGCTCCTGAGATGAACCAACACTTTTGCTGATTAATTGTTGACTATACATCAGTTACCATGTTCAGTCATCAACTGAATTTTCTTGATTTACTAGCAAAGAAACTTCTTCAAGACTTGGTATTTTCTTTCAGAATTTAATTTTCTATTCAATCCTCTGGGTCTTCATTTTTAACTGTTTGCCAAATTCAGAGAAAATGGGAGAGCAATGGGGATTCTTTTCATGATTTTATTACTTGGTACCCTGCATAGTAACTCTTTAAATTTGTTGAAAACTCATAAGAGTCCCACTGCACAATTTTCACGTACATTCACTTTATGTTTTTATATATTAAAAAATTATTCATGGTTATAACTTACATTTAGTTCTATTAATTAATTTTTAAAATTAGGCTGATGTTTTGAGAATCTACATATGTTGACATCGTTTCTTCTGGTCAGAAACATCATATTCAAACATCTCAATGACGTCTTATGAGCTTCCTGATGGACAGTAAGTATTTTCTAGTTGTTTTTATCCCTTCTTTAGTCAGTAGCTCTTATAATCTGCTTTTGATCAAGTTACATCATGCTTAGATAAAAAGAGGTTAAAAAGAGGTATCCGCACCATGTGGAAATGGAAATGGATCTGTCAGGTGAAAGGCGTCGCTTTAGAACCAGGATTATCCTAGACGATGGCTGTTTTCGACGAGCAGCTCCATCGATGATAGACAAGACATGTGCAGCAGTAAAGCAGATTGATCACGTTATTTCTTATAGTATATATCCCCATGGATATGAGATTAAAAAAATTTAAATTGTATTCACCACTTTAAATGTTAATGGTGATTAATTACATCTCTTGCATATATTTTGTGCAACAGAAAATTCAATTCCCTTATAATCGCTGTTTCTTTCCAATTCCTACAAACAACATAGATGTAACTCTACTTACTTCTTTTTTTTTTGGTACAAAATGTAAATAGTATACCAAAGAGGTGGCTAAATGTATATACAAGTACTCGGGGTATATTCCGGGATGCACAAGATATACGGCACATGAGTATGGTATAAAGTATGTTTTGATTCTCTAACATCCAGCAAGTCATCATTATATTTTATACAAAGACATCCACAATATTTATATCGTTTCATAAAAAACATAGGGCAGGAAAAAATTTAAGAATGAGAAATATATTTCAAACTCACCCAAGTTAGTTCAAGATGAGGATGACAAATTTCTAACCCACCAGAGAATGAATTGATATAGACTGAGAAGCTACAACATAACTACTTGTTTCACGTACCCAGAGCAAAGTAAGAGATCCAATCAACTCAACTTTCTTTGAGGCACGTGTCACAATCTCTGCGAAGAATATTTATGATGCCAATGTATGGCAAAACACAATCATTCATATATTTCTGGCAACAAATCGACCAAATTTATTAAATCATAAAAGGTCAGCAAGTTCTCAGAGAACCAGTTTCTCAGCCATTTGCAGGATTCTACTATACCTTGTCGGACTTGTGATGAGGAACAGAAAAGCTAATTGCTGTTTTTGTTCCACGTACCACAACACAAGTCACCTTGGTAGAAACCTGTTGAAGGATTATTTTAAATCCATCAGAGACTGAAGCATTTGGCACGATGGATTTCAAACCCTTCCATCCAAATGCAAACCTATATGTATATCCAGTCTACTCCACTATATGTTCACACAATCTATATACACTGAGAAACTATAACTTAACTAGTTGTTCCACATATCCAGAGTAAAGAAACAGATCCGAACCAGCCCAACTCTCGTTAGAGCATGTGTTACAACTCTGCCTAGAAGAGTACATATGATGCCAATGTTATGATAAATTTAGTGATTTGGTGTGTGATTATCAATTGGATTAGTGATTTAGTGATTCTATTTACAAGTATTGATGTTGAGATCCTAATAGTATAATTGTTTTGTGAGGATGGTATTAGGAACTACTCAGTCTAGTATTACATACTATTAGGTTATTTTCTAGTACCATCCTCACAAAAGAGTAATACTATTAGGTTATTTCCTTAATTTTTCATAATATTTAGCAAGTATTAGTTATTTAAGTGTTTGATTTTCAATTGGAATAATAAAAATAAGCAAATTATCCATGTTATGATAATTTTAGTGATTTGGTGTGTGATTATCAATTGAATTAGTGATTTAGTGATTCTATTTACAAGTATTGATGTTGGGATCCTAATAGTATAATTGTTTTGTGAGGATGATATTGGGAACTACTCAGTCTAAGTATTACATACTATTAGGTTATTTCATAGTACCATCCTCACAAAAGAGTAATACTATTAGGTTATTTTCTTAATTTTTTATAATATTTAGCAAGTATTAGTTATTTAAGTGTTGAATTTTCAATTGGAATAACAATAATAAGCAAATTATCCATGTTAAGATAAATTTAGTGATTTGGTGTGTGATTATCAATTGTATTAGTGGTTTAGCGATTCTATTTACAAGTATTGATGTTGGGATCCTAACAGTATAATTGTTTTATGATGATGGTATTAGAAACTACTCAATCTAGTATTACATACTATTAGGTTATTTCCTAGTACCATCCTCACAAAAGAGTAATACTATTAGGTTATTTCCTTAATTTTTCATAATATTTAGCAAGTATTAGTTATTTAAGTGTTGGATTTTCAATTGGAATAACAAAAATAAGCAAATTATCCACAACATGCCAATTTAGTGTATTGTTTTAACACATATCAAAGAATTTTTATAATATTTCTATACGTTTTCTAAATCGTCCTCCTAATTGTGATAATTTATAAAAAAAAAATGTAGGAACACATTTTTAACTATTTATGATTGATATTATATAAAAAGGTAACTATTTTAAAAATTTATAGAATATATGCATTAAAGTGTTAGTGAATATGCGTAACGGTGATAGTTTTAAACATGAAAGTGATATTATTTGTGTCTAATATGTGACATAAGGATATGTGTCTGTTTCTATTTTCCTAGAGACAAGTTGTAATAATTTATAAAAAAAAAATTCATGTAGGAACACATTTTTAACTGTTTATAATTTATATTATATCAAAAGATAACTATTTTAAAAATATATTGAGTATATGCATTAAATTGTTAGTGAATATGCGTAACGGTGATAATTTTTACATGTGAAAGTGATACTGTTTGTGCCTAATATGATTAAAAGACTATAATGTAAAAGTATAAAATCAAATACAAATGCATATACGATAATATATTTGTCTTCTTTTTGACAGACCTTCCAGTGTTTCTCTTTGATCACCATCGATAAAAAGTAGACAGCAAAAACATCTACCGAGTCATTTGCATCGAATACTCCCTCGCATCTTCTCTTGTCACAAGCATATACATCGGGGCATCCGTTCTCTCAAACCAAATACTTTGTCCTGCCATAAAACACCACAAAAACTGAACCTAATGATGCACGATTATAGAAGACCTCTTCAGTCGGGACCTGAAGCAGGAAGATTGTACTTACATACCCACGGACAGCGATGGACAATGAATATTGTGGAGGAGAACACATTCAGTAACTCAAACAGTAAAACACATAGAACAAAGCTGCTGCTAAGTTTTATGCAGATACACACACACACAAAAAAGAATAGCCAAACTAAGAACGAAACGACCTCCACCGTGCACATCACTTAACCTCACTTGACCAGAAATAGAAGGCATTCACTTGGATTTCCTTCAAAATCTCTCTCTGTATTTCAGCTCTTATGAACCTAACATAACACATAACCTTCACCACTGAATGATAATAGTAAAAACTGAACGAAAAAATTTCAGTCGGATACCAGCTTTCCGAGCGGCAACCAATAAACTATCCACCAAAATGTCCACACACACTAACAGCATAAACCAACCACAAACACATCTTCAAGACGTGCATATCAAGTCAAACAACATCTGAACATCGTACGCCTAAACTGTGCAGAAAATATTATTGTGTGGTCCACCAAATTTGAAGGAGGAGTATGATACATGCAGAGTAACTCACCACAAAAGGCAAGAGATGAACCTCAGACCTGCATTAATTGAATCTTGACTGAAGATGCACAGAGATGCAAGCTGGAAAAAAAGATTAAAAAGTGCCATCCAACTTGTCCAAATTTAAAGTTAGAAGGAAAAATACGGCAAACTTGAACCTGGATCCTACAGTGACCTGATAATTGACACCCAAAAGTCATTAAAATGACGGTTTAGATGGTTTCAATCTACTAATTCCTGGGAATAAAGACACAGAACAAGGAAGAAATCATTTTGCAAAAAAAACAAAACTACTACCTCCGTCCCAACTCATTCTTCACACTTTCATTAAATCTTCCTCACGAAAAATAATAAAAGAAGAAGAAAGATATGGGACGGAGGGAGTACTAATTATGGTACAAGGATAGGCCAAAGGCCACTAATCAAGGAAATCCAAGAAATAAGAACATGGAACAATTGAAAGGTCTTACTGTAAAACTATCCATGAAGTCTGATTAAGATAATAGGCAGCATTCGTAGAGCTGAAATTTATTCAACCAAAGATAACAAACGTAAAGCATCAAATAAACCATCCATGAAGTCTGATTAAGATAATCCTGATATAAGCAAGGATGCAACCACCACCCATATATAAGAGCAGGGCTAATTAACTACAACAATAATAAGAATTAGGAAATCCTTTGCCCACCAGGGGACCAACCTAGAATTTCTTTTATCCAAAAACAAATAACAAATCCAGAAAACAAGTCATCTTGCATGGGGCTGCAACTATTAATTCCTAGAGATTAGTATAGGACCAATGAGGTGTAATACAAGGACACATTATAAAGTTCACTAGCACATTCAAAATGCAGTGAAGTAGACAAATGGAGTTGCAGCAGACAGCTCAAGCAATTAAATTTTAAAAGAGATATTCCTGTACAAAATTTGATTTCCATTAATGACTACACAAAGTATATTCAAATAAATAATAAATATGTTTTGTGGCTTATTTATGTAGAAGACTAGAAAGTTGAGATAAAATGGTGATGGTTTACCTGGCTGTTAGTGAATCGTGTGTTGCATTGGTGAATCCGTCAAAAGCAAGGTTCAGAAAACAAAGGCCGTATCCGAGTGGAGCATTAGGGTTTGCCAATTTGCTAATGGTCTTTGAGCTAGTCTACATGGAAAAATAATGACGCAAATAGCTAGTAATCAGGACCCGGGAAAAAGAAAAAAGAATAGTAGTAATTTGAAAATTCACTCATAGGATGGTCATTAGTATTATTAGACACGATCTATTGATGAATCATGTAAAAAATGCTGAAGAAGGTAAAACCAAGACCAGATAAATAAATACTTACCTTAGAAAATGCAAAAGAGGATACACCACCAGCAACAAGAAATGTGCAAAGATATTCCGGAAATGTATATCTAATTCCATATACTAATGAACCCATTAGCATCACTGCACAAACAAAATGTGACTTGATAAGAGAACAAGTTTGAGCTTATGCATTTCACAAGTAAAGATTATCATGACAGGTGCACTATCTGAACTGCATCTAGTAAATGCTAAAATTTTAAAGATAAACTGGATACATATTGATAACAACTCTTATGTCTTAACACTTAGTGTAAAATGTATCCCATTATCAACATTTATTGTTTCTCTAGCACAGTTTGACAAAAGTGCAACTTAATTTATTCAATTTCTTTCACAGAAACACGCAGATATTTTCAGTTACATGATGATCCAGGATATGTCTAAAATCTCTCAATCTCAGTCACTTTCCATCATTCTTACACATGCCGCATAGTAGCATACACCGGATTTCCATAAATAGTTCCCTCATGCTTGTCAATGTGGAAAAACTGGGAAAATCCATTTGAAACTAGAAAAGCTGTTTGATCAACTCACCTGGAATCATTTTTTAGGATTTTGCCAGCACCTACAAATAAAGAGACAATAAGTAATTCTCAAAGAAAGATAGCTAATTTGGCTTTAATAAGCTCATACTGACTTTTAGATGTCTTGGTAACAAAAAGTGATGAATTGTAAATCGTCACACAATAAAAATTTACTAAGAGTAGACAGAAGTTACTCTGCTTGCATCAACCAAACACAAACCTCTGTAAAAGTAATTCAAATCAAGCTGGCCAGCATAGATTTGTGGTAATAAAACAGTTAAATACATCAAATGCTATAAATGTTAAAGTTCTTGTATTTTATTTGACAAGATAAAATAAATTCAATTAAACTCTAGAAAATTGGTAAACTTTGGAGCTTAGGGACCATGGATCAAACTTGGGAGCGGAGAAGAATTTTTTAAGTTTATAAAGTAATCAAAAATAAGATGTGACTATCAAACAAAAGTGGTTGATATTGTGGGAGAGAAAAAGAAAAATAATTCTCAAATATCAGTTCAGCCAGCAGGTTGATAGCCTATTTATCTAGATAAACATTTAAAGGGGCTTAAATGACCTTCATTTTTAAACACAAGAACTGATAACTAAGAGCTTAGCTCAACATTTAAACCATTTAGATAGTTGGATTTTGATCATAACAGGACTGGGTTTTTCTAATTTATGTTGTAAGTTCATTCAATTGTGTATCAGCAGAACACAAACATGTACATACCCAGGTTGGAAAAATAGTCAGTAATGTATGTAACCTTGCTTTTCCATGATCAGTTTGTTTTCAACAGTAAAAAATATCTCTCGAGCGTTTACATACTGCGTAATCCAATATTGATATTTTGCTTTACTGTGCACCTACTGCAAGGATTCTTGAGGTGGGCTTCTGCCCAAGTATTTCTCCAGAGACTCTTTCTTATGTTCAGGGTCAAGGCTGTCATACACAATTAAATAAGCAAACAGAACATGTCTTTCTCTCTTTCTCACACACACACACAAAACCGATCATAAGGGCGGTCTATACACAATTACACTAAAAAGGAGGAAAGTATAGAATGATTGTACACCTATTCCTGAAGCCAAGAAGAGCGCAATGCACAACACGTGCTGCAGCAGAAGCAGGAGCTATAGCTGCAGCTGGACTCCAATATGACGGTAGCGCCAACTTCCTTGAGCTTCTCCATAATCTTGTGGCCCTCCTCTTTCGTAACCCCCTTCTTCAACACGGCGGGTGCTTTCTCCACCAGATCCTTGGCCTCTTTCAGACCTAAATCAGTGAAAGCTCTAATCTCCTTGATCACTTTAAGCTAAGCCAAAGCGTCGAATTTCTCCAATTTCACATCAAATGCCATTTTCTCCTTGGCGGCAGCTGCGGCTGGGACGCTGCCGGCTGACAAATCCGACTGCGGGGCGGGTCCGGTGGGTGCGGGGCCGTAGCGATGGAATCCCATTTTGTGGCGGAATAAGATGGCGTAATCATGTAGCTCGAGCTTGTTGAGATCCAATAGCTCGTCGGCGATTCGTTCAGCTTTTTCTTGGAATTGCTCTCCGACGTCGCGGTGCAGAGGGTCCACCGGAAGAGCGAGCGAACAGGGATTTGGAGGGGATTCTGGGAATCGTTGAGGACATTATGGAGAATGGAAAAAAACCCGAAGTTAATGGCATTTGAAATGAAAGGAGTGATAACTGAGAAGAGGGTTTAGGGTTCTAATGCCCGTAAACTCTTGTGAGAGATGGATCATTATGATTTTGATTTTGTTTTTGTTTTTTCTTACATGAATTTGAAGTTGAATTTGAGGAAAATAATTTTAATTTTATTTAAAAATAAATGTTTTTTTATATAAAATATATTTAAAAAGTGTTTTATAATTTTTAAAATTAAAAATAAATTTTTTAATTTTTAATATTACAAAAGGATATTTTAGTAATTTTTTATATTTTATTTAGTAAAATTATTATTTTCGTCCTGGGCGAAACTATATCGCCCAGGGCGATTTAATATTATTTATCGACGTTTGATTGGTTTACTGACGTCAGGAAGGGCGAAACCCCTTCCTGACCGTAGAAAAGCCCTAGTTGGTTTTTATCAGATTCTATATTAAAAGTACAAGTTGCTTTTCTATATATTTCATTATCCTGTGGTTAATTAAGATCACAATTAGACCTGTTAACATAAATAATTAGATGGAGGAATTTCTATTGCTAAGTTAGTTAATTGATAATCTTGAATGATATTTATAGTTGATTTTATATTATTGTATAGTGAAAGCCTGTACGGTGGTTTAAGGGTTTGATTTATCAACATTTTGCAGATTCGAGGTAAGTAGAAATTCATCTGCAACTACAATGCATAAACATATTATTTTATGATTTATTCATGTTTGAGTGATAATATGTGAAATATATTGGATTGTAATCTGTGAATTATACTTTGCGCTTATATGAAATGTGCCTGCAATTTGTATATTTGATTTGGAATGAGCTTGTGAGCTTTATGTGATTCGGTATGAGCTTGTGAGCTCTATATGTGATATTGAAGGAGTCAGTGAGCTCCGTACTTGATGTGGACTGAACCTGTAAGTTCAATAATTTGTGAACATTGTTGAGTGTCATTGACTGCACGAGCATCATGCATATCATGCATTAACAAGTGAAAGTTTTCAAACTTGGTGTGACTGGCCCGCACCATATGCAAGACGGGTAATGGCCCGCACTATTTGCAAGCCGGGTAATGGCCCGTACTATGTGTCAAGACGGGTAACGGCCCGCACTATTTGCAAGCCGGGTAATGGCCCGTACTATGTGCAAGCCGGGTAATGGCCCGTACTATATGCAAGCCGGGTAATGGCCCGTACTATTTGCAAGCCGGGTAATGGCCCGTACTATATGCAAGCCGTGTAATTGCCTGTACTACTTTTCAAGATGAGTAATTGCCCGTACTACTTGTCAAGATGGGTAATGGCCCGATGGGTAATTGCCCGTACCACTTGTCAAGATGGGTAATTGCCCGTACTACTTCTCAAGACGGGTAATGGCCCACACTATATGCAAGTCGGGTAATGGCCCGTACTATATGCAAGCCGAGTAATGGCCCGTACTATATGCAAGTCGGGTAATGGCCCGTACTATATGTAAGCCGGGTAATAACCCGTACTATATGCAAGCCGGGTAATGGCCCGTACTATGTGCAAGCCGGGTAATGGCCCGTACTATTTGTCAAGTCGAATAATGATCCGTAATATGAGAACATGAGTTGTATTTTTATATCATATGTTCAAGGCATGCTTGTCTAACAGTGTGCCAAGGGCCTTAAGAAGTATTTCAGAAATAAATTAACGTTTTCAAATGACAGTGCATTGTGCATGGGAAGGATTTTGAGTGAAACTTCACATCATGCATAATTTCTGCTTACTGAGATTTATAAATCTCATTTAGTTTATGCATTGTAGGTAATCCTAATGATATGTGACGTGGTGTTCGAGTTGGAGTAGCTGTGGCGCTCCTGCAGGCTTTTTGAGTGCTGTGTACATAGATGACGACCTGCGGGCAGAACCGTGGCTTATTTTGCTTCCGTTGTTCGCTTTATATGTATAAATAATATTTGGGAGCAAAGTTTTTAGTCTTGTTGTTTTGGGGTTACTATTTGCAAACTGGTTTTAGCTTCCGCTTGCTAAAATCAACATTATATTTTGTTATATTTATTTGGTAACGCATCAACCCTAAGACAACCTTTTCTTCTTCAAACCGAATTTACGGGGCGTGACAGGTTGAGTCTACAACTTCTTCAGGGGTTGATTCTCTGATGAATTTTCTTTCAGGCCTTGGAATTGACTTTTGCAAATATTTCATCCAGACACAAGGATTATATCCTATTCCAGTCAAATCCTTTGAATGCCTTTGCTCAGACAGCATCTTCTTCAATTGTTTGGATGATTTTCCAAAGCAATCTAACTTCTTTTGATAATAGACATTGTGTTCTTCAAGTTCAGCTATCATCAGTTCTTGAGTTCTGATTGTTTCCTTTAATTCAGCACAATCTGTAGCTCTACAACTTGCTTCATTGAAAAGTTCTTCATTGTCAATTTTCAGACAACTGTAACCTTCTTTCAGTTCTTGTAGAATCTGCAGTTGTTTTTCAGCATCTTCCACTTCAGCTAACAAAGCTTTCACGTGTTCTCTTCCAATAGAATCATCTCTTCTAAAATCTTCATTCTCTTCTTGTAGTCTTTGGATTGCACTTAGCATGTCACTGGAAGAATCCTTTTCTGTAATATAACTTGATGATGATGAGCATACCTCTTCATCTTTAGCCATAAGACAGATCAGGGCTTCTTCATCTGAATCTGTAGAGTCAGGGTCTTCTAAATCTGCAGTTCACTTTTGAGAAGAAGAGGGTCAGTCTTCCTGGTTTTTATCAAACTCAGAAAGTAGTGCTCTAATTCTCTCTTTGTCAAACTTTTTCTTTCTATCTCTCCTGATTCTCTTTTCCTCATCAGTGTACTTTTCAGCTTTGGGATATGGACAATCCTTGATGTAATGTCCTGGTTTTCTGCAGTTATAGCACAAATAAGTTGAATTAGGTGCTGTAGATTTCACCTTACCATCTTCCTTTGGTGTGAACTGCTTCTTCTTGGTCCATTTACCAAATTTCTTGAGCTACTTTATGAAAAGAAACAAGTCTTCATCATCAGAACTTGTAGCTGTAGGGTTGTCAGCCACTAGAGCTGTAAACTTACTGCTGTCAGGTTCTTTTCTTCTGCTTATGTCAAATTCATAAGCTTTGAGGTCTGAAAGAGTTCAAAGGTGGATATCTTAGATAAATCCTTTGATTCTCTCATAGTAATGACCTTCATGTCCCATTCAGAAGGTAAGCCTCTGAGAACTTTCATGTTCATTTCTCTTTGTGAGTAGTCTTTACCTAGTGAGTCTAGCTCATTGAGAATTTCAATAAATTTTGACTCAAACTTTTCAAGAGTTTCACCAGATTTCATCTTGAAGTTATCAAACTTTTGAACTGCTATCATGAGTTTGTTTTCCTTAATTTGTTCAGTTCCTTCACAAATCATTTCCAACTTTTCCCATATATCTTTTGCAGTTTTACAGTTTTTGATCTTGCTAAACACAATTTTATCAAGTGAATGATAAATAGTGTTCTTTGCAACATTGTCAAGGTTGGACCTTCTCTTGTCATCCTCAGTCTATTCCCTTCTGGGTTTGGGGATAATCTGAGCTAATCCAGCTGACTAATCAGCTGTAGTGTTGACCTTCACAATAGGTATAGGGCCATCCTCTATGATACACCACATCTCATCATTGATTGCAGACAAATGTGCTTGCATAGTCCTCAACAGAGAACATTGGAACCTTGGATTTCACCATCTTGGGAGCCATGCAAGTGTGTTTTCAAAAGAAAAAAGAATCTAGCTAGGTACTGATCAAAGCAGTAGCAAGCCAACTGCTCTTATGCCACTTGTTGGTCCCTTAAAGTGGTTAAGGTCTAGGGGGTGAATAGACCTTGAGTCCAAATATCAGATTTTCAAACTTTTCAAATAAGAGGGATTCTAGAACCTTACAGTAACCTCTTTAAGTTTAAAAAGACAATTCTACAAGAGTTTTAGAAACTGGACCACAAAGGTTACAGCTGTAGACTTGGGAAGTCTACAGCTGCAGAGTTTATAAACTTTGCAAAAATAGAATATCACTTGTAGACAAAGTATCAGAGAGATTCTCACAATTGAAATTGTATTGAGAATACGTCTAATGTGCAGCGGAATAAAATGAGTGTTAATGAAAAACAATGTAAACCAAACTTAACAGTTGAGTGACTTATGAAAGACTACAGCTGTAGAGTTAGTTTTTCTCAGTGAAAACCACAAAATTTTATGCACTCAGGTTTCAAAAGAATGATGAATGTAACAAGGTAATTAAATATGCAGGACAAGAATTAAATTACAGAAAGTAAATAGACCGGGTTTATACTGTTCAGTGTCTATAAAAGACCACCTACATCCATTGTTACACCACTCAGGTGCCAAATTCACTAAGATGTGATCACTTAGATCAATACAAGTAGTTCCCCCTTAGAACTAGGTTCACTCAGATTCCTATTCTAAAAAGAGATTAAACTACCATATTCACTCAGAATATAACTCACAAAGAGATTTACACAACCTCACAAAGATATATCTACACGTAGAAATTTAAACTATCCTATGAATCGCAAAGATAAAAACAAATAAAACTCTCTCAGAATTTTGCTGGCTGTAGACTTGCTTAGGCAGAATGCTTGTAGGCTCAGGGTGGTTGATGTTGCTTCCTCTGAGGACTTCTTCTATTTATAGATGGAGTGGAGTGATTTATCCGTTGGGAATTTCAAATTTGAAATTCAGATAAGGCTCCTCTCTCTCTATTGGCATGTGTGGGGTGGTTCTCATCCTTCACACAGGATAGTACTAATTGTACTATTGTCCTTTCCTTCAGAATTCTGGCTGTCTCTCAACTAATCTTCATTATCCTCCAGATTCTTTAGAAATAATCTCCACTTAAGTACAGTTTAGTGAGTGCTTGAGAGCTACACTAATAGTGCTTAAGGGTCTTCATTTTCTTCAAATAACCTCTGACTTGTACCATCTCTTCAAACGGTTCTTTGCAGCTGTAGAGTCTTCAACCTTGCAGCTGTAGAGTCTTGTCAATAAGAAAAATCGGCTGTAGAGAAACCTTACAGCTGTAGGGTCATGTCTGGCTGTAGAATGATAAAGTATACAGTTGCAGACTTCACTTACAACTATATGTTTCAAACACCAATTTTCTTAGCACAAGTGTTAGATCAATATATCCAAATAAAACACAATTAAACACATTGTTTTGCGTACATCAAAATCTAAACCAAGGTACTTAACAGTAGGTGATAATTTGTTCAGTTCGATATTAGCGGATCGAATAAATTTGATCAGACCAAATTGAATTTAGATTGTGAAGTGATGACAAGAACAAAGTGGAAGGAGTGGTATTTAGTGCTATTATAAATAGTTCTCAAAGAAAGACTAATTGAGACTGAATTTTATGAAGCCCAATGGATGTCGACCCAAAATATACATGTCTGTTTTAGATAATCTATATAAAAAGCCTTGATTATGTTACTTTTTGGAAATTTTATACCCTTTAGCCTAATTTGTATATATTAATCTTGAATTTGAAAATCCTCTACTCGCAGTCACCCGTGATCAATAATCTGTTTGGTTTGTATAACCAGAGACGAAGACTATTGTTGAGCCCGAGTTCAGAATCTCATGTAATTCTCCTAGATTGGTGGAAACAAATAGTCTCAAGTGTTAAAGTTACAATTCTACCCTTTATATCATTTTAACTACCAAAAAAATTATGAATTCAAATTGTAACTCTCAATCCAAACATAATTTGTATGAGTTAGTTGTCTATTGATACAAACATATTTTATAATCAATACATTCATTTTCCTTTATTTTATTTTTTAGAAAATAGAGATTTTTATTCCACTTAACAAGGGTATACGATTTACCCTTTAAGAGAACAAGTGTAATAATAAAAAAAAAATTCATAATCACCAAGAACATTTAATCTTTATTTCCATTTGGTATATTTTGTGGGGCCCACTCACTTTTTCTACTCAGCCACTACAGATTTGTGCCTGCCTGCACTGATTTCCTGCTTTTTCAGCCTCCATGGCTGATTTTTTTACTCACTTTTTTATATTTATTCTTTTGAACAAATTTTTAATTTTTATACACAAAATATTTTATTTCTTATAGTCTGGTTCCAATCATATTATTTTAAATGGAAAGTAAAATTTTCTACAAAATATATTGTTCTCTGATTTTAATTATTTTAGCCAACTTTTTGCATATCAATAAAAAAAATTGCATAATAGAGCAAAACATTTTTCATAAATGCCTAATTTTATTTACAAAATATTTAAAGCCAGAATTACATAAATATATAAAAAGAATTGTATAATACAAAAAAAAATAGCATAATCCAAAACAACTATTGCATAACACAAAATAAAGTTTGCGTAATTGTCTAAAAAAATGCTTTATCATTTAAAAAAATTGCATAATACAAAATAAACAACAATTAACACAGAACTCAAGCTCCATTAATAATAAACATGGGTATTACTGAGGTGAGGAATAAACAAATATTTTAGATGGATTATTGCTACAAAAACCTGCAATTCTTAGAGTAATTTGGGAAGAGGTGATTTGGAGGAAAAGAAAACGAGGGTTCGGGATTGAAAGGGTGCCCACCATGTAGATGGTGATGATCTGTGTATGTGTGTGAGTGCGCGTTTATGTGCGCAGGGAGAGAGGAGTCGAAAACGAGACAGAGGAGAGAGAGAGAGAGAGAGAGAGAGAGGCTTTGTTCTTAAAATTTTACCATTCTTCTCATCTCCTGAAAGTGACACCCATTCACCTTGGGTTCGACGGCGTGTGTCTACTGTCTTCTGAAAGCACCGCCCTCTCTTACTCTCTCTATGGCGAGGATATTATCTATTGGGAGTGGCATCACACTAAAACTCTAGAAGATTGGCATGCCTAGGAGATCGACATCGTCCATCAGGCATGAAGAGGCAGTGACGGCCATGGAAAAGTAGCGGCAGCTAGCTACGAGCTCTCCCCGTGTGACGGCCGCGGCGTGGCCTCTCCTTTTCATCCTCAGAGGCACGGCCATAGAGGCAATGGTGGCCATTAAGAGATGTATAATTTGAGATTTGGTTCGTTCAGAAATGGAGAGAAGAGTGTGCCTGTAGAAAAATGGAAAGAGAGAAATAGAAAAGAGGGAGAGACAGAGAGAGGGAGGCGGTGGGTGGACCTCATCTGACACAAAAAATTTGTTAATTTGGAATCAAATGAACCAATTTGAAAGAAAGAAAAATGAATGCATAAATATGAAAATATATGGTATTAAATGTATGTTTAGGTAATTATTTCATTTTGTGTTTGTACTAAAAATAAAACTAAAAAGAAAATCTTACGATCCGAATATGTATTCAAATTAAATAATTTAATCTTTATTTTACAACCCTAAACTAATAGAAACTACGTGAAAACATCATAATAGTTTCATGTTTCAGATTATGCTGACCTTACTCATAATCACATGTTAATATTTAAACCAATGTAAAATATCATATAAACCAATAAATAATTGAGCAACACTTGTGTAGAAATTTCTACCGTAGAAATATCCATTTTTGAAAAATTCGCGGATCTAATCCGGGTCGGGTCAGATTTGGAATTTTTTTTTCCAAAATTCGTGCAACTTGTAGTTCCAGGTTTTTTCGCTCCCAGGTATGTTACAATTTGGGCAAATGCGTGCTACAATTAGACAAAATCTGTGTTACTTGAAAAGTATAAAAAATTAATTTTTTGTACTTTTCAAGTAACTATAAAGAAAATATGTATTTCTGCAAGTATAAATATGTGTTACTTAATTTATTTTTTATTTTCTTTGTTGATTTATGTTAATAATATTGTTGATAGATTTTGTTAATGAAAGGATTATGACTGTTTAATCTCGTGAATCTATCAAACAATAATCAAGATTAGAGCTTGTTCTTGAGTAATCAAGGTAGAGAAAGAAAGCAAGAGCTTTAGAGTGAGAAAGTGTTTTGTGTATTATGAGAACTTAGAGAGAGAAAGGTACATTGGAGACCTATTTATAGATTTGCATGTGTGAGGTGGCACCTTGTGAGCCTTCTTGGCTTTAGGTGCTGACTGACACTTGTCCTTACTCACTACTATGCTACCTTTACAATGCCTTGTCCTATTACAACTCTACTTGCTACTTATATAACCTATGTCTATCTTGAACCTAGGCGAGCTTCTGGGCGAGCTTCACTGCCTTATGTTGTTTTGGTGCAATATCAAAGTGAACTTCTGTGTGGTCCTTAGGTCGCCCGGATGTCTCTTCATAAGTGGCGAGCTCCTTAGGTCGCCCGGATGCCTCTTCATAAGTGGCGAGCTACACAGCGAGCTTCTCTCCCTTGGATTCAATTGATCACTTGACTTAGTCATATATCGCCAGGGCGAGTTTTCTTCATATTTGGGCGAGCTTCCCTATGTTGACTCTGGTCATAGTTGGTGACGTATCTTCTTAAATATGTCGGCGACCTTCTTAGCCTTGGCTAGTTAATCTTGTGATTATCCTCGAGTAGTTCGCCTATCAACATTTGTCCCCCAGCTCGTCCACATCATGATATTTCTAATGTGTGGGCGAGTTGCCCGACCTCTGTGGGTGAG
Source organism: Prunella vulgaris (assembly GCA_026898435.1). Taxonomy (NCBI): domain Eukaryota; kingdom Viridiplantae; phylum Streptophyta; class Magnoliopsida; order Lamiales; family Lamiaceae; genus Prunella; species Prunella vulgaris. The sequence goes on along the minus strand of JAPKLY010000379.1, from coordinate 171,428 downwards.
AGCTCGAGTATAGGCGAACTACCTTTTGGTTTGGTGCTGAGCATCCTGGCGAGCTATGGTATAGCGGTGGACGTGCTGACGTGGTACGAGAATCAAGGCGTCATGCACGCCTTTTTAGGCCTCAGTTCCCGCGCCCATCATGACAACACTTTCAAATTTCTTGCACTTAGGTCCTCGAACTCTTTGAAAACTACAGCTCGCCAACAAGCCTATAAGTATGAGAAAATTATTTCATTTCTCACTTTTACCTATCCAAACTTTCAGAGCACTTTTCCGACGACCAATTTTTTTTTGCATCCGACTGACGTTTAAGGGCTCCAAAGGTAGAACACCGTTCATTCTTCTTTCTTTTCTTTCCATTGCAGATTTGTCTTTGTTCTTTCCCGTTTTTCCTTCAAACTTTCGGTGACGTTTGGTATCTCCGTTCAATTTTTGGATCTTCTGGCTACTTTTCTTTGCATTCCAGTGACCGGACTGTTCTAATCTTCTCAAACATAATTAATTAAAATTTTGCCCCAATTAACTTAAACATGTCTAACCAATCCTCGAGCCGAACCATTTCGAACCGCAACCCGGGAAAAAGACCCATGATCGAGAATTTGCCGATCCCCCAAATGACTCTAATTTTAATCGAGTCGGGTTCTGGGGGAGCTCAGTAGCTCGCTCAAGTGTTGGCGAGCATTTTGGCGAGGTCCGGTCTGATTCAGGGGAGAGGGCTACCAACTCCGGAGGTGGCGAAGGATCGGGTCTTCGCGAGCTTTGGAAGGACTTCGCCCAGGCCAGTGACGAGGCCATCGCCCAGGATGAGGCCGAGGTCACCGAAACTGGTGACCAAGCCAGCGGACTTGCTCGCAAGATTGAGGAGGAGGACGATGATGCTGGAGAGGTGGAGGTTACTCACGAGTATCTTCGCTTCATTGATTTCCCATTCCCCAAACTCCTGGAACATCAAATCCCCTCTGACATTGTACATGAAATCGATTGGGCGGGAATATGTTGAAAGACATGCGGCGACCTTCCCTCTACCCGAGTGAACTTTCCGAGATGCTGCTGGCCAATCTGATTACAAGGCAAACGAGGTTCAGAGCGTCATCAGTGAATACTCATTGTCAAAGATTCACAAGAAATATCGCATCCCATTAGATATTTTCTTGTATGCTCCGGAAGAGAACGAGCGAGCTGATATGCCCCCACCCGGTCTAACTGCCATCAACATTCACACCTTGGAGGTCGGGCTTACTCTACCCTTGCACCCCATTATTGGGTCGTTTTTTATGGACACCAACCTTCCCATTACTCAGCTTACACCGAATGCTTGGAGCAGTCTCTTGGCGACGTTGATGATCTTTGGGATTGAGGGGTACGAGAGCCGGCTAACCACAGCGGAGATCAATGAGTTATTCATTGTGACTCGGCAAGCCAAAGACGGCAAGGGGTACTACTACCTCAAAGCTCGCCCGGGAGAGAAATTTCTAGGAATCCTCCCCAATAAAGTCAGTGACTGGAAGGAGCAGTTCATCTTTATCGGTGGGGGTTGGCGAGCTTCTAATGGGTGAGGAGGGCGTATTTACTCCCCGGAGGAATACGGAGAAGCTAGCAGTAGGTGGCGTATTTCAGTGTGTGTGAGTTGGATTAGATTTACTAATCTAATCTTCTTTTTTGCAGGTCTGAAGAACCACAATTCAAGCCGCGGAAAACCCGAAGTGTCTATTGGTTTTGATTTTGTGCTGACTATGTGTTGCTTGAGGGAGTTGGAGGATCGGGACGTCAAGCACCTGTGCCAACACCACTGCCGGAGACTTGCTGGTGTTCTGACCTCGCCACGCCACCTTACTGCTTAGGGACCGGAGTTTCAAGGTTTCCAACTCCACATAGTTCGCCTGTTTGTTAGCAAAGCTCGCCAAGTTGCTAATCTTGATCTGTTTCATTTGTGTAGGTGAAGGCACAGTAGTTGCTCCCCCACCCATCGAAGTTCCCGAGGCCTATCATTTTCTTGCTCGCCAGCTTCAAATGGGTAAACCTCGCCCAAACCGAGCCAAAATTCCTTCTGGCGCCGTACTTGAGGCGACCAAGAAGGTGGACCTCGCCAAGACGGCTCCCTCCACTGATAAGACTGGGGGTACAAGTTCGCCGAAGAAGACTTCTGCCCCCTCAGCAAACCAAGGACAAGGTCACTCAGACCAAGAAGGGATCCGGGCAAGGTGTTTCCGGATCTGAGCGAGGTTCTCAGCCTCCCATTCATCAGACAAAAAGAGCTCTCCATCGCGGGGATGGATCGAGAGTAAGTGAGGAGGAAGCTCGGGCTCAGAAGCGGACTCAGACTGGCCTGTGAGACGAGGATACTGAGCGAAGTGATCGAGGAGGCTTTGGATTGGGTCATGGTGGCTCTGGGCGATCTATCGTTCCTTATTCCTCTCCAGCTCCTCCAACTACTCAGAGTGCGCCACCACCGTCTCCCTACGGGATCCCCATCCACGATGATACTCTTCTTGGGCTCAATCCCGACCGGTTTGGGCAAGTGGGTAGTATGTACTGAAGTTAGATATTATTTTCTTTTGTCTATTTTGTTCTAACTCGTTAATGATTTGTAGATATGCTCCCGCCGAGTTCCCACATCGCCCGGATGCTCTCCATAATGCGGAGAGGTCCAAACCCTTGGCATCTGCAAAAGGGAGCTTCCACCTGGATCGGCTCGCCGAATCTTCACTAAGGCCCCCAAGTATCTCTCGGCCTCCGAGCTCGCTCTGATAGAGAAGCAAAGGCCCGCGGACCGGGCGAGGTTGGCCATGCACTATGCTTGCATAGCTTTGGCTGCTACTCAGCTGGTCACCGATGATATTACAGCCGCTGACCAAGCTCAGCATGATGCCAAATCTCTGATCGCTCGGTTAGGGGACGAGCACAAGAAGGCTATTGATGAGCTCGCCGGGATGGAGGCAAAGGCGAAGGCTTCCTTGGTGGCGGAGTAAAACACTTTGAGGAAGCTAGAGAAGATCCAGGTTGACTTCAACCGTCAAAAGGTTGAACTTGAGTCAGCTCGCCAGAAGCTCGCCACTAGGGAAGAGGAGTTCGCCAAGATGAGGGATGAGGTGTACATCGTTCGGGAGCAGAGCAAGGGGAACCTGGCGGAGTGTTCTAGGTTACGTGAAGAGGTGGCTGCAAAGGCGTTAGAGATCGTCGAGCTCCGGGGCCAAACCGATGCTTCAATTTCACCAGAGGCCCTGGAGCTCGCCAAGGTGATCGCCACGGACCTTGGCTTCATTCTCTATTTTGCCAAAGTAATCCATTCCTTCCAGCGGGCACGGATGAACAAGGAGGATGAGTGGGAAGCTCTGGTGTCGGAGTTTGATGATTGCTTGGCGAAGGGTAAAATTCCAGAGGGTACAGAGCTAAACATCGGCAACCTCGTCGGGTATGGGATTAATCTGGACTCCGCCTGGGACCGCTTTAGAATCATTCAGACTTTTGAAGTCCCGGTCGTCGAAGCTGAAGAAGAGGTGCAAGCTGAGGAGCGAACTCCCCCTACCGTTGAACAGTTGTAGGAAGCTTGCTGGGATCTTATGCTTGATACCAGCGAACTGGACACAAGTGGCTTGAATGGGAATATCACTGAATTGCCACGACTTTCTCCCCCAGTTGGCCAAGTTGTCAGTAGCGAGGTCGCCCCTCAGGTCGCCAATCCCGAGGTTCCAACTGACGCCTTTGCCACTCCTACCCCCGATGCCCCCGCAGCTCCCGAGATTTAGGGCTCTTTATTTGCTTTCCTTAGTCTTTTGTTTGTTTTGCTTTTGTTTCTTTTCTCAAGTAGTTGTAGCTCGCCCAGAAGGAGCTCCTTTTTGTAGTTTACAGATGGCTAGCATTGCTTCGTCTACTTAGAAAATTTTTAAGTATTTTTGAATGAATGACTTTTTGCTTCAACTTATCTTGTTTTAAATTTTACGCACGTTATATCCTTAATTAGCTCGTTTTTTATATCTTAGTACTTATTCGTTCGTCTTATTCCACTTCGGGAAGTGAATTATTCGTTTTACGTCGCTTTGGACCACGAATTGTACTATTTGTTTATTTAGTACATATTCTTCGTCTTACACGACTTAGGGTCGCAAATTGCTCGTCTTAAACAGTTTTAGGTAGCGAGTTGTACTTTATTTAATTCATTTGGGCGATTGGGTTTCATGAACCTTGCCTTAGACGTTTTAATCATCTTTTCGTGAATTTTTCTAACTTCGGGCAGTAGGCGCTTAGTGATCCTTTAAGAAGGACACCTTCGCTAACCTTGGGCACTTCGGCCTTTACCTTTGAGCTTTTTAGATTATAACGTTTGGGACCTTGGTCCTTGCGTATTACGAAGCTTCGAACAGTTGATATTTATGAAAAATTCTAACTTCATATAACAACGTAATTTAAATTGGTTGCTATCAACATTTTTTATGCGAACCTTCAACTAGTCTATTACAAGTGGTGGTTCACCTTCCTCTACTGCCAACAGCTGGGTATACTCTGTTTTCTTCCAACTCTTCGAACTGGTGTAGACACACATTTGTACAATGAATCTATCATCTTGGTCTCGGAGATCTGACTTGGTAGCACACACATGATCTTGGACAGACTCCTCAAGAAAATGTAGCAGCTTCTTCTTTTAGGGGCATATAAGCTTTCTTCTGAGCATTCACTATGTGACGGACTTCTTTCCATACTCCAATCCTTTCGCTGCTATTGATAGAATTTCTTTAGCTGTGCTGCGCTCCATGTATATGATGAGGCTTTCCCTTCCATGTCTTCGAGGTCATATGTTCTGTTTGCCCAAGCTGCAGTGACTCTGAACGGTCCTTCCCAGTTTGGTCTGAATACACCAGGCGGGGTGGCCAACTTTCTTCTTAGTACCAACTCTCCTACTTTGAACCTTCGATCTCGAACCTGGGAATTGTAGTACTTCTCCGCCCTTTGCTTGTAGGTGGCATTCTTTAATTCTGACGAAGCTCTGGTTTCTTCAAGCAGGTCTTTTTCTACTGCTAGGGCTTCATCGTTTTCCTTCTCTTCATATCCAACCACCTTCCAAGTTTTGTTCTGAACTTCCACTGGTACAACCGCTTCTGTTCCAAAGGCTAAGGCAAACGGCGTTTCCCTGGTACTTGCCCGGTACGAGGTTCTGTATGACCATAGTACCTTCGGGAGTTCATCTGCCCAGCTTCCTTTCTTAATCTCGAGGCAGATCTTCAGCACATGCTTCAAAATCTTATTCACTTCTTCCACCTGACCTTTCGGCTGGGGGTGATACGGAGTTGAGTAGTATTTCTTAATGTTCCATGAACTGCAAAATTCCCTCAACTTCTGACCGTTGAACTGTCTACCATTGTCCATCACTATCGATTGTGGAAGTCCAAATCAGCATATTAGATTTTTCCATATAAAATCGATCATCCTTTCCTGCGTCACCGTTGTAAGTGTCTTAGCTTCAGCCCATTTAGTGTAATAATCCACTGCTACCACAGCGAACTTTACACCGCCTCTGCCAGGTGGGAATGGGCTGATCAAGTCAATACCCCATTTTGCAAAAGGTCACGGGCTGAAGACCGACTTAAGGTGAGTAGCTGGAGAGTGAATATTAGGTGCGAACAGCTGACACTTTCGGTACCTTCGAGCAAAGCTAATGGCATCTTTTCGTAAAGTGGGCCAGTAGTACCCTTGTCTAATAGTCTTGTATGCCAAAGCTTGCCCCCCAGCGTGACTTCCGCAAATTCCTTGGTGGATTTCTTTTAACACCTCAAACCCTTACTTTTCAGACAAGCATTTGAGTAGGGGTAGAGAGAATCCACATTTGTAGAGTTGGCCGTCTACCAACGTATATCTGGCTGCTTGCTTCACTAGCCGACTAGCTTCCCACGCATCTTCAGCAACTGATCCGTAGTTCAGGTATTTTTGGATCGGAGTGCGCCAATCTTCACCATCTTCCTGCCCCCCACTCGAGGTTTGATTTACTTTGTAATCAGACGTCGAGGGGTCTTTCAATTTGGTGATGACAACCTCCGTCAAATCTGCTTCGCCGCTACTGGTAGCTAGTCGGGCTAGTGCATCAGCTTGTGTGTTCTCCAACCTTGGGATCTGCTCGATGTACACTTGCTTGAACATTGAGATCAGATGTGCTACTATCTTCTGGTACATCATCATCTGCTGGTCCTTGGCTTCGTATTCTCCTCGGACTTGGGATATTATTAGCTGGGAATCTCCGAAAATCTAAAGATTAGTTGCCCCCACAGCTAATGATAACCTAAGTCCGGCAATCAGCATCTCGTACTCTGCTTCGTGTTCGTGGCTCTGAAGTCAAACCGGATTATCGAGGTGAAGACTTGTCTATCTGGGCTTATTAGCACTACACCGGCTCCTGCTGCTGTGCTGGTTGATGATCCGTCTACATAGAGGTGCCACGGAGCTATACGCCCCCTCGTCGGATCTTGTGGGAAAGTTAGCTCGATGATGAAATCGGTGAGCGCTTGTCCCTTGATCGTTGTTTCGGGTGCGTAGGTTATACCGTATTAGCTAACTTCTAATGACCATTTCAATAAGTGTCATGTAGTGTCCGGCCGAAGTAGTATTTGCCGCAGTGGGAAAGTCGTCAACACCTCCATAGGATGGTCGAAGAAGTAGGGTCGCAACTTTCTAACACTCATCACCAGTGCATAGGCCAGCTTCTCCGTTGGGGTATACCGCAACTCAGCTTCGTGTAAGACTTAACTTACGTAGTACACTGGTAGGTGTGTTTTGCCCTCTTCTCGAACTAGGACGGAACTAATGGCCACCTCCGATGCAGCTAGGTATAGATATAGCTTTTCACCAGGTACCGGCTTTGACAGGATTTGAGTATTGGCTAGGTAAGCTTTGATATCTTTGAAGGCTTTATGGTACTCGCTCGTCCACTGGAAGTTGTCCTTATGCCTAAGTTGATTTGCTTTGATTGCTTCAAAGAATGGACGACTCTGATCGCCGGACCTGGAGATGAACCGGTTCAAAGTTGCCAAACACCCGGTCAATCTTTGAACCTTTGGAACTGAATCTGGCGTCTTCATCTCGATGATGCACTTTACTTGCGTCGGATTGACTTCTATCCCTCTTTGGCTCACCAGGTGCCCCAGGAACTTCCCTGAATGTACGCCGAAGCTGTTTTTCTTTGGATTCAACTTCATGTTGTAGTGGCGTAGTATGTCAAAGGTTTGCTTTAGCTGGTCGAGGTAATCTTCCTTTCGCAAAATCTTGACAACTATGTTATCCACGTACACTTCCATCGTATGTCCAATGTGTTGGTCGAACATCTTGTTCACCAATCTTTGGTAGGTAGCTCCGACGTTGATAAGTCCGAATGGCATCCTCTCCCAGCAGTACATATTCTTGTTGGTATAGAATGCCGTATGTTCCTGGTCATCTGGGTGCATTGCTATCTGGTGATAGCCTGCAAAGGCATCCATGAACGTCATCATCTCGTGGCCTGCAGTGCTATCTACAAGTTGATCGATGTGAGGCAGTGCGAAGTTATCCTTTGGACACGCCTTGTTTAGGTCCGTAAAGTCGATGCACAACCTCCACGTTCCGTTAGGCTTCTTCACCAGGACTGGGTTCGCGACCAACTGCGGGCACAGGGCTTCCTTGATCAACTTGTTGTCCAGTAACTTTTTGACTTAATGCTCGTACTTATCTGGTCCGTACTTCCTTCATTTTTGGCGGACAGGTCTCCTCGTCGGATCTATGTTGAGCCGGTGACATGCGTGTTCCAACGGGATTCTCGTCATGTCTTCGTGGGACCAGGCAAATACGTCTAAGTTGGACATGAGGAAAATCTCCATCTTTGACCGATATGGTTCTGGCAACTCGGAACCTATAAAAAGTTCCAAGCCCCTTTCCGGGTCCACCGGGATTGCTGTTAATTCCTCCATAGGAGTGACCTACCTTTTCTGGTTTTTCCACCTTGGGTCTTTCAGGAACTCTTCTAGGTTTTGTTTCATCACCAGCCTATTCAAGGTTCCAGATCTTCGCCACCTTTATTATCTTTGGCTGGTTCATCAATCTTTCCTACTTCCTGAGAAGTTGGATTAGATGGCCCCTCGACCTGTGATGGCTCCTCAACCTGGGGAATTTGATCAACTTCCATTGGTGCTGGTTCTTGATCTACCGCAGGTTCTCCTTCTTGAATATTGGTGTCCACATCCATGGGCGCAGGTTGTGGATCTTGCGCAGGTTCCTGCACTTGGCCAATTTGAGTCTCTTCCACTCCTTCCATGGGCGCCGGTTGCAAGTTCTCTGTCGGTTCCTCATCTTGGGTTACTTGCGCCTCATCCGGCTGATTGCCTACCTCCATCAACTCAGATTCGATTGAGATGATATCTAGGATGTTGGGCTCATCAACCGGAATCTGGACCACATCTTCAATTATGTGAACCGGTGCTACACTCTTACCTGCGTGACCATTTTTTATTTGAAGCAAACATTCACGGGCCTTTTCTGGTCACCTATAATCGTTTCGGCACCTTTAGGAGTTGGAAATTTAAGACAGTAGTAGTAGGTTGAACACGCCGCTTTGAATTTATGAATAAATGGACGGCCAAGGAACCCATTGTAGGTAGACTGTTGGTCAACAATGAGGAAATCTATGAGCCTAGTCAGTCTCCTCTCTGGATCCTCGGCCGATACAAGTTGGACGCTCAACCTAATCTGGCCTACCGGAACAGTTACAGCCTCTCCGAACCCCACTATCCTAGCATTACTAGGCTCTATATATGACTCAAAATCACCTAAGGCGTCTAAGGTGGATTTAAAGAGAATGTTGGTGAACGCACCGGCATCCACCAATAGCCTGTGAACTTGGACGTTCATAATGTTGGTGCTGATCACCAACGAGTCGTTGTGAGGAGTTAGTATCCCCTCCAAGTCCACCTGGGAGAATGTCAGCTCGGCTGTAGGTTGAGCGGTGGGCTTGGAACTGGAGCTGCCTTCTTGAACCTGGTTAATGGCCCGGACTTCGGCCTTTCTTTGCCTCTTGGAGATGGAGGATCTTCCGTCTTAGAGACCTCCGGCAGTTCCAAAATGTTCTTCGAGAACCAGGAGTTCTTGTGTCGGCTCCTGATCTTGAAGAGGTGGGGGGAGGTGCCCTACGTCTGTGTTGTGGACCGCGGCGGTCCTCATCTTCTTCTTCATCATCGGAGACCTCCTTCCTTTCAATCCTGGTTCTTTTCGCCGGTGCCTTTTTCACGAACTCAGCCAGCTTCCTGTCCTCGTAAAATTTCCACAATTGGTTGAGGAGGTCGCGGCATTTGCTGGTGAAGTGGCCGATTGACTGGTGGTAGGCATAAAATTTATTGGGGTTGAGCTTCGTGCGGTCTTGATGAATCCTCCTAGGTTCGTTCAACATTGCCTTGTCCTTGACCGCAGTAAAAACATGGTCGACGGAGACGGTAAGTACTTGGTTGAGTTTTTCCTTGAACTCAACTTCATCGCCAAAAGCCTTCAAGTTCCGGGGAGCTTTGTACATGCCCCCGGACTTCTTCCCATGTTGCTTCTTCTCATCGGAGGCACCGACCTCCTTCATCAAGGCCTCTTTCATGGCCACGTACACCCCAGCTTTGTGTCTAAACTCGAAGTAGGTGTTCGGGCATGTGAGGTGCATCTCTTTCCAGAGTTCGGTGCCCTTTTTCAGTCCGGCCATCACGGCGACTATCTTCGTATCCTCACTTACCGGCTCGCCTTCCAACAGTATTTTGTCAAACCTCTCCAAGTACTGTTGATCGGTTTCGTTCTCACCTTGGTGAATGTTGGCGAGCCAGTGCTTCTGGGTCAAGTAAGACCCATAACCAGAGAAATGGGCCAAGAACTCCCGCGTGAGTTGACCAAAAGATTGAATTGACCCTGGAGAATCAGCGGTGGGCTCAGTCCCCGAGGGTCAGCGGGAAGTTCCGGCATTGGGTGGCATCAGTGGCACCTACTGAGATCATGTAGTCCGCATACTTGGCAAGGTGGACTTTCATGTCAGATTCTCCTTCGTATGCGAACATCACTGGGAATTGGATCTTCTTTTGAACCGGTGCTTTTAGGATGACAGGTGCTAATGGAGATGCTGGAAGGGAGGTGGCATCAGGTCCGCCAGTTTTGGCAGCTACTTGCATTTGTAGCTGCTCAACGGCCTTCTTCAGTGTGGCCAGCTCATCTTCGTGAGCTACCTCCTGTGGAGGCTGTTCAAAGGTCGTGCGCCTCATGGAAGCATGTCCCCGCAGTCCCTCACTCTGGGGTAGCCCCTCGGTGACGGGCTGGAACTGGCGACCTCCGTTTGGGCCAAGTCTGTCGGCTGCAGGCCTTCTCAAACGATCGTGAGCGGACCTACGAGGTTGTAGATCTGACTCTCCCCTTCGGGATGAAGCAGGGGCCAACACTCGTTCATCCTCTTCCCGTCTGGGCCCCAACCTGCCCCGGAGGACCTTCCTTTCTCTGGATTGGTGGGTGGTAGATGCCTCCGTGTAGGCTGAAGCTCGCCCATCTTGCGAACCTAGCCTTTCCACCACCTTGGTCTTTCCGGACTGTTCTCTGTGCTGGCGAGCTCACGTAGAGCTTACCTCTTGTTCGACATGGAGGTCGCTGGCCTGCCCCCGAGTCCGGTGGCCTGAGTTGGCCTGGTTGCCTACTCACGGGCCTCGTTGGCCGGAGCTCGCCTGGACGCCTGGGCGAGGTCGTCCTATTGCCTTTGCTGCAACCTTTAAAGAGCAGCGATAGTTCGCTGAAGCTCATCAGGATCGTTGGTTATTTCCCTCTGAGCGGGGTTTAACTCCTCATGGACCACGATAGCTCGCTAGGGAGCTCGCGGGATGTCATTCTTCTGGTGAGCTCGGACGTGAAGTCTCCCCATCAGCCTGATTTTGGTTTGTGCAACCCTTCCATCTCCTAGTGGTAGCTGAGGTATTTTTTTCAACATTTTAACATCTTAGTCAGAAGGTCGTCAAGGTCGTCTTTTCCCAGCACATGTAAGTTTATGTAAGGTTTTGTATAGCCTTACATGCAACAATTATCCAAAATTTTGGTTTATTTATCCACACACATGCGTTTAAAATCCTTTTTGTTAAAATTTGTGTCTGAAAATATGGTAATTTGGATAGAAACAGGAAATTCCGTGTATATCTTCAAGTGTTCTTGAGTTTTGCCAAGAACACCTTCAAATCTTCAAACAACTTTTCACTGATCTCTCTCAAATTTTTAGAATCGAAGGTTCGAGACCTCCTTCTAGCGTCAAATTGTTGATAGATTTTGTTAATAAAATGATAATGGCTGTTTAATCTCGTGAATCTATCAAACAATAATCAAGATTAGAGCTTGTTCTTGAGTAATGAACGTAGAGAGAGAAAGCAAGAGCTTTAGAGTAAGAAAGTGTTTTGTGTATTATGAGAACTTGGAGAGAGAAAGGTACATTGGAGACCTATTTATAGGTTTGCATGTGTGAGGTGGCACCTTGTGAGCCTTCTTGGCTTTAGGTGCTGACAAGTGTCCTTGACACTTGTCCTTACTCACTACTATGCTACCTTTACAATGCCTTGTCCTATTACACCTCTACTTGCTACTTATATAACCTATGTCTATATCTTGAACCTAGGCGAGCTTCTGGGCGAGCTTCACTGCCTTATGTTGTTTTGGTGCAATGTCAAAGTAAACTTCTGTGTGGCCTCCTTAGGTCGCCCGGATGTCTCTTCATAAGTGGCGAGCTACACAGCGAGCTTCTCTCCCTTTGTCACGCCCAGCACAAATAGATTTAAGCTATGGATTATTAAGTAGAATTGAGGTTTCATTTGGGATTAGATTTTCTTATTATTTATTTTATGAGGATTTCGAATTTTAGAGAAGGAGTACTTTTATGAGAGAGGAAATTCAAAGTTTGTTACAAGAATGAGGGTAAATTTGGAAGATCAAGGTTTAGAGTTAGTTAGAGTCCTTATTATTTTATTAAGAGAGATACAATATTATTCTATGAGGATTTTTTAATTTAGGCTTTAGGAATTAAATATTATGAAGTCTTGAGGTTGTTAGATTATATTATTGGAGATATTAGAAAGATTACCAAGATATGACCAAGATTTCCCAAGAATGTTCCAAGATATGTTATGTCATATTTATCACATCTTCATTTTCGGCCAAGATACCATATCTAAGCCATATTTTCGGCCAAGATACCTTAACCAAGCCAAAATTTCGTTCATCTACATCATATATTCACCAAGATATTATTCAAACCCTATATCTTTCCATCCTATATATATAGGACCCTTATTGGCAGCCAACCCACACACACACACCTTCATATTTTCGAGAATTCCCAAGAGAGTAAATAGGATCTATTATTTTCAAGAGTTCCTAGCGAGAGAGAGGGAGAGAGTTCGAAAGTTTGAGGAGAAGTAGAGTTTTGACGCAAGGTTTTAGCAAGGCCGGACGTACACACAACCCGTATTTTTCAAAGAAATCAAAGGTGGGGATTTAACGGTGAAAAGTGGTATTTATGGTTCGATTTTTAAATGTTTAGTTGATGTGTTTATATGCTAAAAAGGGATGCTTTTATAGTATCAAAAAGGGATACTCTTGTAGTATCAAAAAGGGATGCTTTTATAGTATCAAAAAGGGATACTCTTGTAGTATAAAAAAGGGATGCTTTTATAGTATCAAAAAGGGATACTCTTGTAGTATCAAAAAGGGATGCTTTTATAGCATTAAAAAGGGATGCTCTTATGTAGTATCAAAAAGGGATACGAAAGTCGTATCATATGTTAAGAAAAAGGGGTATGTTTACATGTTTTCATGTCCTTTATATTTAGATCTCGAACTAACGTCCCCACTGAGTAATTATTTTATGATTACTCACCCCTTTCAGTAAAATTACATTTTTCAGATTATGTTGAGTAAATGGCGTGATGGCAAGCGGTGGAGGCGTGTGGATGGGATATGAAAAGTATAAAGTTATTGCACAAATTTAAGAGCCTTTTATTGGTTTGATTGAATTGCAAGGTATTTGTTTAAATTGGTTTTGCAAGATTTTATATTAAGGATTATAATACTTCTTGATTTTCTTGAAGAGTATGATTGCATGCTTATGATTAATTTAGTACATGGATTTTTAATTAATTGCGAGATATGTTTTCCATGAATATTATGCCTATTTGGTTTGATTGGATGAATCATGAAAGGTGGATTAAGATGCATGTTAGATATATATTTTATTAGAAATTTTAGGAAAATGTTAAAATGCGTTTTAGTATTTTTGCATGTGTAGGATTTGATGTGTTTCTGTCTTCCAGTAAGTTTTAAGGGATTTTACGGTTTTGTGATTCACAGTTTTCGTAAATTAAATTTGATATTTAGTTACAATTTTTAATTAGCTTTCCAACACATCTTGAATCGCATGATTTGGAGTTATAACGAATTAGTTATGAATTTTTGAAAAATATGTGGCAGTTTGTTGAGATTTCCGAATCTCACGAATTTTTTATGAAATTCAGTTACGGATAGAGTTCGGTAAAAATCATAGATGAGTAATAGAGACAGTCAGTAACCAACAAGAATTTTTTTGGAATTTTTCTAATAGCTTAAGTATTTTAGAATGATTTATTTTGTTGATGACGCACTGCTGAAATTATGCTGAAAGTATGAAATCTCTAAGAGTTTGTGAATTTGTGTGTTTTTATTTATGATCTGCAAATTAGAATTTTGTGAAATTGCATGATCAATAAGATTTTATTATTTGAAGGTATGTAATTTATGTTAAAGAATTTTATGGTTTTAAATTATGAAGGTATTTTGATTTTAGTCCCAAAGGTTTTTAAAAGAAAAGAAAATTTTATTCTAAGCATGTTAGTCCACGTCCTAAAAGATATTTTCCAAATTATTAATTATAAGTAAGACTTCCGCTGTTTATGAAAATTGAGGCGTGACACCCTTGGATTCAATTGATCACTTAACTTAGTCATATATTGCCACGGCGAGTTTTCTTCATATCTGGGCGAGCTTCCCTATGTTGACTCTGGTCAAAGTTGGAGACGTATCTTCTTAAATATGTGGGCGACCTTCTTAGCCTTGGCTAGTTAATCTTGTGATTATCCTCAAGTACTTCGCCTATCAACAAATATGTTTTTTCGCTCCCAAGTATGTTACAATTTGGGCAAATGCATATTACAATTAGGCAAAATTTGTGTTACTAATTCTTAAAAAATTAATGTTTTGTACTTTTCAAGTAACTATAAAGAAAATATGTGTTTCTGCAAGTATAAATATATGTTACTTAATTTATTTTTTATTCTCTTTGTTGATTTATGTTAATAATATATTTTTTCGCTCTCAGGTATGCTACAATTTGGGCAAATTCATGTTACAATTAGGCAAAATATGTGTTACTAATTCTTAAAAAATTAATTTTATGTACTTTTCAAGTAACTATAAAGAAAATATGCATTTTTGCAAGTATAAATATGTGTTACTTAATTTATTTTTTATTCTCTTTGTTGATTTATGTTAATAATATATTATTCATGTACTTAATACATCATTTAATACCTAATATATATTATATAAAATATAATATATATTTTTATAAGGATAAATAAATGTTTGTGTATACAGTAACGCACATTTGATCTTGCAGTAACACACATTTACTCTAATTGTAACAAACATTTGCAGTAACACAAATTTACTCTAATTGTAACATACATTTGCAGTAACACATATTTACTCTAATTGTAACACACATTTACTCTAGATGTAACACACATTTGCAATAACACAAATTTTCTCCAATTGTAACATAAATTTGCAGTAATACATATTTACTCTAATTGTAACACATATTTGTTCCTCAATTTGTGTTATTATATGAGCATATATGTGTTACTATAGGATAAAATGTATTTTTATTAAGAATAAATATGTGTTACACATACAATGTAACATATACATGTGTTACATTGCATGAAAAATATTTACTTCTACAAAAATAAATGAATATTTGTAGAAAACAACATTTAATCTGGTTGTAACATACGTTTTGCCTTAAAGTAACATGCATTTGCCCAAACTGTAACATACCTGGGAGCGAAAAAAACTGAAATTACAAGTTGCGCGAATTTTGGAAAAAAATACTCAAATTCAATCCGACCCGATTTAGACCCCCGAATTTTCAAAAATGAAAATTTCTACGGATCTTAGATCCGTAGAAATTTGTATATAAGTTTTTATCTAAATAATTAGAATGGTGTTGATTAAATTTTGATGCATTAAATTTGTGAAAGTAATAATCATTCTTTTAGTTTCCAATTTTTCTTATTTTGAATATTCTTTAACTTTAAAATAATCATATGGAGTAATATATTTGAATTAGATATATGATATATATATATGTGTGTGTGTTTGACCAATATTTAATAATTCCTCAGTCCCGTAAGAATTTGCACCTTACGGGATGACACATTTTTTAAGAAAAATATATTTTATATATAACATATGAGTAAATATGTATATATATATGTGTGTGTGTAAGTGTGCATGCAAATTAACTTTTCCTTTTTTATTAGTGTGCAAATTTGTGTGAGATGTTCAAATAAGGAAAGTGTGCAAATTTCCTGGGCTCCTGGCTTTAGTGAGTTAGCTCACCTTGCTACTGGGCTCCTCACTTTAGTGAAAGACCCAAGTTTGATCCCCTTTGTGAACGAATTAAGGGAGATATAAGGTGACTTGGAGAAAAAATCTTGGAGTTGTTGGAGACTTGATGAACTAACTTCTAATTACTAATAACTAACTTTAACCTGTAAAAAAATGTGCAAATTCTTGTGGGATAGAGGGAGTTTTAGTTAATTTTCGAAATATTAATATTGGAGCATTTCTATATTGGTTCAAAAAATGACTATATTTACAAATTTAGTTCATAATATTTGCACATAAATATAAAAAAATTATTACATAGAAACATATTTTTTTATGCACATTGTAATTTTTTCATTAATTTGCAATAATACTTTTAGGACTTAATTCCAATTTATATCACACTCTTTTAAAAAACTGCATTTTAAGTTAAAGTTTTGGCTCTTATTAAAAAAGCTTTAGGTTAAACTTTTTTTTTTTCAATTAAAACTTACGAACATATCTACCTTTGCCCAAAATTTATGTGACGCCTATATAACAATTGCTCATAAAAAACTTAAATTACATGGAAAAATTTAAAATTTTTAATTACAATTTAAATCACGATCTTTTCTAAAATTGCATTTTAAGTTAAACTTTTGGATCTTGTTGAAAAATATTTCAATCCAACTCTTTTTTTTTTTTTTGCGATTAAGGGTTACATACACATTTGTCACTACATATTGCTTATGTGACGTCTACGTGACAACAACTTACAATAAAAATTATATTACTTGGCAACATATATAATTGATTTTTTTCAAATTCTAAATAATTTCACAAAATTTTACATTCCAATTTCATTAAACACTATTTTTATAAGAATTATTCTTACTTTATTTGTTTACTGAATTAATTGTAGATTTTTTGAGTTTGATACTCACTTTTTACTACGAAAAAAATCTAATTCCAGTGAAAAATGGAGTTTTTTCTGTTAGAATTATTGATTCCAATAGTATCTACAATTGAATTTCAGTCATTGAAAAAGTGTTTGTTGAAATTGCAAAATTTTCACATATAATTACATTTATACTGATCTTGAGTTCTATACTTCTCAATAGAAACAATAAAGTAATTTTTGCATTAGAAAAGTGCTGAAAATGTATTTTGACGGCCATAACAAGAGCAAACACAACAGGAGCCTATCAAATATGTTGATGTTGGCAAAATGTTATGACTTGTATTTCTAACGTTTTTGGCAACATCAGAATTTGCTCTTTCGACTTGTGTTTCTAATATTTTTTGCAATATCAATCGAGTTTTGCTCATAAATTTTGAGTCCAAGCTCGAACTCAAGCTTAATTTGAGCTAAACAAACCAAGCTTAATTTCGAATCCAGTCGAGTTTGATTTCGAGACAAGCTCAATTTTGAGTTTGTCTTTCTTAACGAGTCAAATCGAGCCGAGCTTATAAGCTTAAGGAGCGGCTCAGGTAACAACTTTACATAGTACATATAAACTTAGTTAATAGAAATTTTATGCACTTTATCCAACACAGAAGAATTTATGTATTTAGTGGAAGATGGGAGAGTAGTTCCATCCATACTTTTATCTCCAAATGAAGTTTTATGCATTTATCAAATCCAAATATATTATTATCCAATGCACCAAAACATATGTTTCATTATATGTATATACATGGTAATTATGTATTTAAAATTATTATATATAAACATGGTTGTGAATATTAAAATAATAATACTCCATAATTGAACAATTAATATTCTTTAATAAAATAACTAATATCCTTTAAAATTAATATTTCTAATAAAAATAAGTCACACTTTCAAAAAAAATTAATATAAAATTTATTCACAGAATATATTTCGCCATAAAATATGAAAAAAAATCGAAAAGATCATTAGGACAATTCGTCTACAAATGTCGAAGAAGCATTGGTTTATGATGAAATTATTGCTTCACCTTTCCACTCGATTGGGAATGGCCTTCGATAGAAGGTTAATATACTTCTTCATTGCCGTCTCTTGACTCACCTCCTGCCCAGCGCTAGCTCCTGCCATATTCATTTTTTTGAAATTATTTATTGATCAATAAATGAATAAAACATTTTTTTGTAAATTAATATTTATTATTCTATAGATAACTTTTTCAGTATAATTATAAATGCAGACATGGTATTGTTGGAAAAAAAATTAAAGACGTATATTTAAGAACTATTTCAATTTAGTCTTATTCCTCCTGTATGCACCAAGTGCATAATGCAATTAAATTTTTTTTTTAAAAAGTTACATAAAATAATACTAAAAAGTCATACATATTATTACTAAAAAGTGTATCTTTCATGGTATAACTTTTCAGTAATAATTTGTACTCCCTCCGTCCCGTAGGAATTTGCACCCTACGGGACGACACATTTTTTAAGAAAAATGTGTTTTATATATAAATATATGGGTAAATATGTGTATAAATATATGTATATATTTGTGATTGTGCACATAAATCAATGTTTCTTTTTTTAGGAGTGTGCAAATTTGTGTAAAACGTTCGAATAAGGAAAATGTGCAAATTTCTGTGGGACAGAGTGAGTATAATTTTTCAATAATAAGTAGTGTAACTTTTCAAAAACACATTTAAGTTGCACGATGTACCACGTGCACAAGTGACTTATTCTTCAATTAGAAGACATTGTATGCAAATTAATTTCACCTATGGACAAAAAAAGATCAATGGATGCGTAATAAGCACCATTGTATCAAGATGATCAAGATATAAAAGTCAAATTTAAAATAAAAAATAAAAAACTTTAGTTTATTCTCTATCAAAAGTCTATCCACGATAACCATCCGACTTCAAAATTATATATATTGGTCAAAGAATGTAGTGAATTCTTTTATACAAATATTTTAAGATATTTCATAACCTTTACGATATTAAAAAAAAAGTACATATATATATACAGAGAGAGAGAGAGAATCTGCTAAAAAATGTGTATTAAATTTTGTGTGTATGAATTTTAAATCTGAAACTCTGAAACAATCCAAATGGATTCAGCACAAATTTAGAACAGTTAATTTTTTAATCATTGCACAATTATTTCATAATTTTCCAAAAAATCCAAAATTTGTAATTTCAAAATTTATTTTTTTGAAGTAATATATGAATTTGTAGATTCATTAGTATTTTAGAGAATAACTAAACACTCCCTCCGTCTCATGGTAACTTGGAAGGGAAGGGAAAGACTCATATTAAGAAAAAAGTGGAATAAAATATAAAATAATAGTGCTTTGATGTATAATTTGGTAAAATATTATGTATAAAATAAAAAAAGTTAGTTGGAATGGGTGAGTCCAAAAAGTAATGACATTTTATGTAAATATTTAAATATTATAAGGATGAAATTTATGGAAGATTTTTTTTTTTTTGAGTCTACAAATTCTTGTGGGACATAAAAAAAATCTGCTAATTTTTCTGGGACGAAGGGAGTACTTAATTAATATTTAAATTTACTTTAGATCATTGAATCACATTTCCAATATAAATATGTTTCGGATAATATTTAATTTATACATTCAATTTATAATTTCATGAATAAAAAAAAATTAAGTACAATTAAAATCTATACCAAAAATATAACTTTTTAATGACGTATTTATAAATATGTGTAGGTATTCTATGAAACCCTTTTCATACTATAAAATTGATATTATTACATATATTCACTAATATCATAATATTTTATATTATAATTTCAGTTTATATGTCTAATGAAATCAATATATATATGTAATACTATCAATAAACACATATAATAATATAAATTTTATAATATGAAATTTATTTATAAAAAATTATATATACGTATATATATTGGAATATATATATATATATATATATCAACTATATATAATCCAAAACTTTATCTGATTAGATGGAGTTACGTACCTAAAAGTAGATCTTTCAACAAAGGTTATCATATACATAAACACGCAAACACAATTCAAACCATTTCAGTATACGTTGAAAAAGTCATTTAGACCAAGTTGTCTGTTTAATTTTCAAATTCTTTTGTGTAAAATAATTTATACTGCAAAACGTTTTTCAGGTTCATTTGAGGTGGGCCAAATACACCCAAAACCGACGTTAATTTACTAAAATCAATATCATCATGTTATTCCTCTCAAAAAATAAAAAAATAAAAACATATATCAAACATGTTACTAAAATTGCAAAACAACCAGAAAAAAAAAATTACCTGAAGTTTGGTGGAGCATCTTGAAGAGCAAGTTGTTGAAGCCCATCTTCAATACCACAATCACTTTTCTCTATCCCCACCCAATCATCAATCAATTCTTCATCATCATCATCACCTTCATTTACTCCCAACTCCGTTTCTCGGAAAGAGTAACACTCGTGTGCACCAGTTGTATCGCATTTTTCGTGTGGCCCGACTATTGCTTCCCTTTTAGGATCATTAGTTTGATGAAGATTGTCAAGAATCAGAAAGACCAAAACAGAGAAAGACACAATCCACAAGAGTAAAATCTCCACAACATCCATGTTTTTTTTTTGTTGAGAGAATTATAATTATAATTATGAACCTCTTCTTTTTTTTTTTTTTGTTATTATATATAAAGAAGCACAGATGAAAAAGGAGAGGAGAGGGGGAGCATATTCGGATTTAGGGCCTTATCAAAGAATCAAACACGGGCCCACCCTGTGATGATGATCATGGCTTTATTTTGCAATATGGATTGCTCTATATATTTGAAGATGTGATTTGGTATATATGAGCTAAAATATTTAACCGTCAAATATCCCTGCATATCTATTAGAAAACTTATTATATATTTTTTTTATTTAATGTATATTATATTGATATTTATCTTGAATCATAATCTGTAAAGATTTATATATTATGATATTTAGATAATTATTTGCACTATATTATTATATAACAATGGATTTGAAACTAAAATTCGTATAAATTAAATCAATATATTTGAAGATACGATTTATTTAATCAATTGTTAAGAATATCGTATACATATGTTTGTAAATTATTAAATACAATTATATACAATGATTTATTTTTCTTTCAATTAAAATGCCAACTAGTTAGAATCAATTATTTAAAAATTATGAAAATATCACATGTGTATTATTATTGGGCACAAATGTATAAGGTAGTCTCTTGTGAAATATTTTATATGTGCAATATATCTAAAATAAGCAAATTCTAAAATTCACATGTCATAGGTCACTCCAGGTCAAAATTTACAAATTTTAAGCGGGTCAAACTGGATAAAATAAAGTTTATAAGAGGATTTCATGCAGGGTTAGTTAAAAAAATTCGCTCCCAAACTGGGTTATTATTTTGACAAATGTGTATATTGAAAAACAAAATGTGTGCTATTAATTCTTATAATTAATTTTTTGTACTTTTTAAAATAAATATAAGGACAATATTTATTTTTACAAGAACAAATATGTATTTTTAATTTAATTTTTATTCTTTTTGTTAATTTATGTTGATACTAAATTATTAATGTAGTAACATATATTTAAATACCTTATACATATTACTTTAAGGAAAAATTATATTTTTCTATTGATAAATCAATATTTGTACGTACAGTAAATATTTGTTCTTGCACTATTACATATTTGCTTTAATAGTAACACAAATTTACTCTCAATTTGTGTTACTATTTGGATAAACGTGTGTTACTGTAAAAACAAAATAACAAATATGTGTTTATTAACTTATTCATCATCTCTTTATTCAACAATTTATACTCACAAACAAAAATTTGTGTCCTACAATACCTCTACTTTTTCAATACTTTACATATTGTTTCAATATAATACTAATTTTCACTAAATATCGTGTCACTTCTCTAAGAGAAAATAATTTCGTGAACGAAGAGAATACATCATAGCATTACCTTATACACATGAAAAGAATATATATATATATATATATATATATATATATATATATATATATATATGTATATGTATATATTTGTTATACTTCCTCCTCCCAAATTTATTTTCTACATTCATGTTTACATGTGATTTAAAAAGGAAGAATTTCATACTAGGGCCCAAATTTTAAGGTAAGTCTCAATTCTAGACTTTAATTTTGAAGTGTCTCAAATTAATATCTATATTTTGATTTTTTCTCAATTTAAGATCTAATTTTATTATATTTGTCTCAATTCAAGGCTCGATCCATTTATCTTTATTTTTTTAAAACTTAACTAACATAATAATTTTTTTGTATTTAATTATTTTTTTAAGTATAATATATCAAACATAATTTTTTATATTTAATTAATTTTTTAGGTATAATATATCAAACTAAAAATAAATAAATAAAATTTTATGAAAGTATTAAACATGCTTAAAATTTTATTTTTTCTTGTTGAACGATGAATTGAAAAAAATTAATTACGTCAAATATGAATATTAAATAAATTTTTTTTTTTATATTTTAAATCCTAATTCGAAATAAAGTATTGTTATGCTTTGAATTTTTCTATAAAAAATTAAATTGAAATAAAGATAAATGGATCGGGCCTTAAATTAAGACAAAGATAATAAAATTAGGGGGGGTGTATTCGTTTAATATTTCGTGGGATTTTAATGGACTTTTTTCTTATAAAAAAGTCTGATGGTATTTAATTCGGATTTTAAAGGATTTAAAAACAATCCACTGGTATTCAATCAGGATTTTAAAAGATTTAAAAACAATCCACTGGTATTCTATCATTATTTTAAAAGACTTAAAAACAATCCACTGGTATTAAAAAATATTAAGATTTTAAAGGATTTTTGGGTTTGATGGATTTTGCTGGACTTTTGTATTTTATAAATACCAACAATCCCATCAAAACTCATGGGATTTCGGAGGACTTTTTGAATTATTGACTTTATTTATCCCAAATTGATTATATATGATTATTTATTTTTAAGCCCTAAAATAATTTTAACCTTATAATTTCATCTCTGCATTTATATTTAATTCGACGATTACTTTTATTAGTCATAATACTAGCATCAACGATAAAGTAATTAAAGTGACGTGGGCTAATATAATATTATATTTATACATATATATTAGAATAAAAAATAATTAATAATTAATTCATTAAATATATATGTATATATATATATATATATATATATATTGGTTCATTTAAAAAATTTATTATCAGCAAAATGATATTGTTCATCCTAATTTATATACAAGATAAATATTTATTTTTTATATAGTATTATAATAATAATAATATTATATATTACATACGTCATTTGGTAATATTTTTCTATTGACAGTATGTTTTTTACAGAATTTGAGTTTTGTTATATTTTACTTTGGTTGCTTTGATTATTCAATTTCGATATTTTTTAACATACACATATATATATATGTATATATCACAATATATATATATATATATATATATATGATAATATAATTCTAATAAAATTACACATTAATTAAGGTAGAATGTTTTATTACAATAGTCTGGGCCAAATTAATTTTGCCTATATACTGTGCAAAAAGTTCATCTAATAAAACAAAAAAGCTCATGCTATCATTGGTAAAAGAAAAATATAACAGAAGAGTGGGAAAAAAAGGAAAAAATAAAAAAGTAAATTTCATGCATACAAACCTTACTCTTTAAATTGGGAGCAGAACTTGTATTAGCATGTGCAACTCTACATAACTTTTTTCGCAAAGAATGTCGTTCTAATGAATTTTCCAATTGAATCGGTGGACGAACCTTCATCTTCAACATTACCAGTTAATGATGACCGTGATTTTGAGCCTATCATTCAAACTCAAGAGCAAGAACAACAAGACGCTAATACTAGGAAGACTAGTATAACTATGGATATGTGGAGGAATGTTATTTAGGAGGACATGATATTATGATTTTTTTTTTTTGTCTTTGATTTTTTTTTTTTAATTAGAAGGTATGAAAAATTTTGAATTCTTATCCTATGTCACAAATCCATTAAATTCTGCAAAGTCTACAAAGTTCTAGAAAATCCATTAAAATCCTGATTTTTAAAGTCTTACAAAATCCTGCAAAATCTTAAAAGTCACCAAAATCCTACAAAATCTTTAAAATCTGCAGGATTTTTTTCAGCTAAAAAAGTCTTTTAAAATCCTAATCCAATACACCCCCTTAGATCGTAAATTGAGAAAAAATCAAAATGTAGATCTTAATTTGAGACACTTCAAAATTAAAGTCTTAAATTGAGACTTACCTTAAAATTTGGGCCCTAATATGAAATTCTTCCGATTTAAAAAAATTACTCCATCTGTCTCACTATAAGTTGCTCATTTTGTTATTTTCGTCCGTCCCACTATATGTTGCTCATTTACTTTTTTTCCTTTTTAGGCAACTACTCTTCATTTCTTTATTATTATTTTCAATATTTTTTACACTATTCTCATTACTTTTTCACTTTTCTCTATCACATCACATAACATGTACTATATCAATATTTTTATACACTTTTTAATATTAGTGCCCAAAAATTGTGAGCAGCTTATAAGGGGCCGGAGGGAGTATTTATTAATATTTAAAGTGATAAATGATATTTTTAACTGCACTGACAAAAGTGAATAATGTATGATGAATAAAGAGAATATAATATTAAAAAGCAGTGTTATTCGTTTAACAAAAGTGAGTGACAAATGAGTATGGAACACATTTGCTCTTGCAGTATCACAAAAACACAAATCTTCTCCCAATTTGTGTTATTATTTGGACAAACGTGTGTCACTGTAAAAACAAAATGTTTTTTATAATAACAAATATGTGTTTATTAACTTATTCATCATCTTTTTATTCGACGATCTATACTCAAACAAAAATTTGTGTCCTACAATACCTTTACTTTTTCAATACTTTACCTATTGTTTCAATATAATACTAATTTTCACTAAATCTCATGTACTTCTCTGAGAGAAAAATAATTTGGTGAACGAAGAGAATAGATCATATCATTACTTTATACACATAAAAATAATATATGTATATATATATATACATATATATTTATTATACTTCCTCCTCCCAAATTTATTTTCTGCACTACAGTTTTCATGTGATTTAAAAAAATTATTTATTAATATTTAAAGTGATAAATGATATTTTTAACTTTATTGATAAAAGTGAATAATGTATGATGAATAAATATTAAAAGCAGTGTTATTCATTTACCAAAAGTGAAAGTGACAAATGAGTATAGAATACATTTGCTCTAATAGTAATACAAATTTGCTCTCAATTTGTGTTACTATTTGGACAAACGTGTGTTACTGTAAGAACAAAATGTATTTTTATAATAACAAATATGCATTTATTAACTTATTCATCATATCTTTATTCAACAATCTATACTCACAAACAAAAAATTTGTGTCCTACAATACCTCTACTTTTTCAATACTTTACCTATTGTTTCAATATAGTTTTAATTTTCACTAAATTTCGTGCCACTTTTGTAAGAGAAAATAATTTCGTAAACGAAGAGAATACATCATCGCATTACTTTAAAGTGATAAATGATAATATTATTGATAAAAGTGAATGAGGGAGTAATACTCAACCTCAGCATCCTTTCCAATGATCCCATGTATATATACATATATAGATTCAACTTCATATGTTGAGTATCCAGCCATCTTGATCACACATCCATATGAATGATTAACAACAGTTCAAATAAACGACAGCAAAGAAGCATAATAGTAAGAAATTGGAAAAAAAAAAAGTCCATCTTTATTCTATGTATATTTTGTGCATTAATTGTATTGTATATGTAATTATTTAGTGAAAAACAATTATAACTCTTAAAGATATAATTAAATTGCAAAGTGCACCACTTTATGCATACAAAATCTTAACCTTCCCCCATTATTTAGAAAAAGTGAGCTACCAATTTAGATACAAAATAGCATTGTTTTTGAAGACCGGTTGAACCGTGAATCGTTCATAGGACCGGTCCGATTGCCCCCTGAAAACCGTTTTTACGGTTCAACCGGAAAAAACTGATCAAAACCGATCAAACCGGCCAAAACCGGTTTAACCGGTCTACTTTTATATTTTAATTTTTTTTATAATTCTTTTATTAAATTAAATCGTGAAACATGTCTCAATACCAAAATTAATTTATTCTACAATTTATATATTTTAAATTTTAATAATAATATTTTAATTTGATATTTTACTTATACATGAATTATGAAACATAACATGGATTATAATCTGGTATTATACCTTAAGTTATTTTGAGTATTTTAATTTCGATTGTATGTGATTCTATTATTTTATTACTTTATTTCAATATGTGACATATAATTTATTAAAATTTTATATGAGAATATTTAATTTATTTTATTTTTAATATAACATATATAATATTTAAAAATGTAAGTCAAAATAAATTTAACGGTTAGACCGCCGTTGAACCGTGAACCGGTGCTCTATCCGGTTTAGTCACCGGTCCGGTTATGAAAACACTGCAAAATAGTATAAAATATTCTATCGATGTATTATTACTACTTACCTGCTGCACAATTTCTACCAACAGAAGCAGTCAGATGTCTCTTCTATACCTTTCCTTGACGCAGCTTGGCCATCATGGACTTAACTAGAGACCTCTGTGAAGTAAATCATTGTACCTATGTCCAACCAATTGGGAGAGAATAAAATTAAATTATGGCAATGCCTAAAATAGCAATATCCCGAATGGTGGAAGTCAATCCGCAAGGACTCCATTTACATCTAAAGAGATCATGAAGTAACAAAAGCAAATACTGATACTTCTCAACAATCAATTTAACATTACCGAACAGGAGAGATTGGCAAGTAGGTTTCACTATCTCAAAATGACCTCATTTACAAAACCTGTACTGTTGCTTGATAAAATCTCAGCCAAATTTATAAACCAACACTGATAATGACAAAAAATGCGTAAAACATAATATCTTGCATGATACCAACAGCCGGACTTGTTATGTTACAAAAGAAATCTACTCGTGCTGTACAAGGTAGTGGGTTATTGGGTACGAACTCTGCTACTTTCTGCCGCCCTTACTTGCAAGAAGTATGGGTGAGCCTGAAACAACACCAAGAATCATTGGTCAAGCGAGAGATTAGAGTTCAGCAAACGAAAGAAAAAAGAAACTTAGGGTTCATTTGATTCAATGGACAAGATAAATAACTCAAGATAGGATTAGTCAAGATTGTAATCTAGTGATTGTTATTTGTGAGTTAAGTAGTATGTTTGAATTGATGGATTTAGAGAATTAGTAATGAAAGATAACTTTATTTGAAATGTTTGGATTGTAGGATTAATAATAAAAAATATGCAATTGATAACTTTGTCCCCTATATCATAAATAAAAATGAAGTGAATTGTTTGCTAAATTGGTCCTTTTATCCACCATTCATAAGATAAGTTGAATTTTAGTCTTGGGCTTCTTATTAATCTTGGGCATTTGTCCATTGAACCAAACATCAAATTAGATAGAATAATTCAGTTTATCCTCACGTATCTACGGAACCAAATGAGACCTTAAAGAAAGGAAAATTAAGTATTGGACAGAAAAGCAATGGAGAGTACCATCGCTTCTCTTGCTGTGAGCCTATCCTGATGATCATAACGCAGGATTTTGTCAAGGAAATCGATAGCCTGCTAAATTAAGCAAGAAAATTAAATAACCAAAAAGAGCTATTATTAACAAATTTTATTTTGTTGCTCAAGTTGCAAAGAGGTGAAAAAACAGGAAAGGAAATGAATGCATGACCTCTGTTGACACAATATGCTGATTATCTGCATTGACAAACTTTGACCATGGCTTCCTGCTGTGCCTGTCGGAGTGGAAAATAGATAACTTTATGTTTAGAAGCATCTATATAGAGTTCCAAGGAAACATGGATTTATCTCATCAGATATTTAATTGTACTTAAAGTTCGTTCAAATGTTAAACTTGCTTTAATCATTATAGTTCTTGGTCCATAGCATACCTCCCTACAAGAGCTTCAAGTTGAGGATCAAGCTCCAAATGATATTTGTGTAGATACGCATTCAGCTCATCAGTCCCAAGAACCTGAGTGAAAAATCTTACATCAAATAACAGATAATACTGGAAATTTAAGAGCTTTCTGAGAGAGTCGAGCTACATTATACGCTTTTTTTCTCTGGAATTCATCAACATCATAAATTTTAATTTATATTGTAGGCAGCTATTTCATATCCACTTTGCCAGAAAATAATGTAAGCTTATAAAAACATGCTAACTGCACATGCAAAACAGTGTGCATTACCATTTTTTGGAGGAAACTCGACTTTGCACGTCTTTATTAATTGGAACATCTCATTAATTTGAATCTCTAAATTTTGCTGTGTGTCTCAGTTAGAGAAACTATGAATAGAGTAACAATATCACAACTATAACAATCTAGAGAAATATAATCACAGAGCCAAGATATAGGGATGTTTTGAAGTGTTGGGGTGTTGTTGGAGAAGAAAAAAGAGTAACTCTGTTGGAAAATGTATGTATCAGGAGGATGTACACCATGTAAAAAGTGAATTTGTTTGGTTATCTTATGGTGAAAGATTTTAAGGAAATAATTCTGAAGGTCCAAAATTCACACCTTAGCAATTTTGACAAGTTGATCCTGGTTGTCATGCCCATAAAAGAAAGGCTCCTTACGGAAAATCTGCATCAAGAGAAGTAATATGAGATATTAAAAGGGAAGAAATTTCTGGTAAATGACTAATAAGAGCTCTCAGAAATTTCTGGTAAATGACTAATAAAAGCTCTCACCATTCCCGCGAACATGCAACCCAGGCTCCACAAATCCAAGGAATAGTCATAGTCTTGCAAGTCAACAAGTAATTCTGGACCCTTGAAGTATCTGAAGTAAAAAAGAGAGATTCTACAGTATCAGATTAATGAACTTAAAGTTTCATCCTGAAGATGAACAAAAGCCGGTAAATACTAAGAAGCAGAGAAGGGAAAGTCATTCCAGCAATCAATATGAAGTTATTGTTCCAACAAATCTGAAATTTGGTGTCGATACATAAAAAGAGAAAACTGGTAGCAGCAAAATACACAATGAGCCCAGCAATATACAGATAAAAGACCACAAGGCTGAGACAGTCACAGAAGAAAGCAAATAAAAATAGTTGATTGTAAGCTTACAATATGTAACACGATTTTTGAGCCATTATATAGTTACAATATTACATGATTACATCAGCCATCACAGTTTTTATAGAATATACAAAAATAAATAGAGGCCCAACATCTGAAGTGAACAATAGAAGTCAAAAGGCATCCAGAAAATATATATATATATATATATATATATATATATATATATATATTAACTGTAAAGATCAAACTGAAAACAGAAGGATAGAGAAGAAAGTGTATCCAGGAAAGATCCCACCAGCCTAGCCACTATCCTTAGGAAAATAGCTCCAATTTACCTTGAAGCAACACGAACATTATACTCCTTGCCAGGATGGTAAAATTCTGCAAGACCCCAATCGATCAAGCGAAGCTTTCGCAACTCATGGTCTATCATTACATTATGAGGTTTGACATCCCTGTGCATAATTCCCTGAGAGTGGCAGTAATCAAGTGCCTACAGAAGCATGAATAAATATGTCTTTGAAAATGTCATAACATAAGAGATCATCGTACATGTTATGTAATCCTGCACTAGTTCATATATAACTGTAACAAATCTGTCACCATAATGCATATTACAACAATCTAAATTATTTTGTAAAACACAAACTAAAAGGAGTTCATAATACGTGTTATGTATTAGTTCATGTATAACTAGTACAAATCTGTCACCCTAATGCACATTACAACAATCTAAATTATTTTGTAAAAACACAAACTAAAAGGAAAAGGAGTTTCCGCATACACTATAGGTATGTGCAATACCTTTCTAGCATGTCAACTGGCTATTCTTTTCATAAAAAAGTTAGAAGATTATCAAAGGATAGTAAACATTGCATTAGAGAGAAGAAAGCATGAATTTTTTCCAAAAAATTTCAATACTATCTAAAGACTAAGGCCAGAGCATTCAAAACTTTCCCTAGTTTTAAGACCCTCACAAATCCCCAACCAGCAAAAAATTGCATAGGAACAAAAAGCCATTTCTAAGAACTCATGACGAACATTGGATCTTTAGGTAAATAAATCTTCTCTCTTATTTGGACAACTAAAAGTCAAACAAATGAGCATAACAAGGTCTATGAGTTCCCATGGATTAGAGATTACTTGATGAATGTAGCCATAACTGTTCTACTAAGCATGCAAAGATTTTAGAAAGCTAAAGTTTCTTCAATCAGGAGTTTAGAACAATACTTCCCTCTTTGTGCTGATACAAGTAAAATAGTTGTATGGGCATGCTGAAACTGGAGAAAATTAAAATTTAACACAAATTTTAGTATATTGGGGAACACAGTCTAAGAATCGCAGTAATATGTTTGGCATTACAAAATTGTCAAAAGATTGCAGAGACCCCCCAAGTTCAAGGTTTAACAGACATAGTCAACAATACAAATAAGAAGAATTATTATTCCTGTATTGTCTGAAAAAGTTCCATGACAAAAATGCCATCAGTACATTTGTAAGCTGCCTGCATATCTGATATCAGACAAGGGCCCTTTTCTTAATTAGTGGATAGTCCATTAGACTTATAGTTATTATTTGTTAATCCAGGTTGAGGGGTCTAAAGCTCATCCTACAGTCAGCAAGTATGCAGTTAATACTCTCTCCTACCATCAGAGTTTGAGAGCAGCAAAGTTGTGATTATAATAATAAATAATCAAATAATTAGGGAAAAAATGATATACAAGCAGTCAGAGGTAGATCAAATTTGATAAAGAATAGTGTTTCCTCTCACCTTGAGAAGCTCATATATGTAGTAGCGTATGTCGTAATCTGTCAATGTAGGGTACAAAACTTTGAAATCTGTACTATTAACAAATTCAAATATCAAGCTAGGAGTTTTGGAGTGCTGATCTCTAACAATATCAAGAAGTTTGACAATATTGGGTCCCCCACAGAGGTTCTGCAGGATTTTGATCTCTCTCTTTATCTGCACACCAGACAGAAGGAATTTTAAAAAATTCAACACTAATTATATGAACAACCAATACTAGAGTGCTTCATCTGATTTTCTACAAATCTAAACTTTGATAGATAATAAAATACAACTATATTTAAACGAGAGAGCATGTTTGTCACTAATGCGCAGCAGTTTATATGGTCAATAAATAGACACTTCCGTTATGTTTGAGCATTCTACTTCTCTCAGTAGCCTTTGATAAGCTAAGAACAAAATTTTAAAAAATCAACGTTAAAACAAAAGCCCCTAACAGCATACAAGTATTATTCAAAGTTAACAACATCAAAATGTAGATTGACATTGCCTCAAGCATAATAATAGAACCTTTTGAGATTTATTCAAAAGAACCACCTTTTCCAAAAAGCACATGTTTAAGGAATTCGCATGCCATAAACTATCTTTGAAGTTTGAACAATTCCCTTGCTCACTTGACTAGAGTCTAGGAGGATAAGCTTACCTTTTTCTTCTTAACAGGCTTCAGAATCTTAATTATGCATCGTTCGTTGTTGTTCACATTTATACCTTCAAATACTTCGCTGTATTTTCCCCTTCCAACTTTACGAACGACCTCATAATCATCTTGTTCTCTGTATACATATATCACAGGAACTTAGACACAGGAGTAGTATTTACTCAGAGTTGCGGATACATTTAATAGAAACTTGTTTTGTATAGTGGAGAACAAATTCCTAACAGATTGCTATGACCATTACTTCATTGTTTGTGCTCACATAAAAACCATAATGAGCATTTTCCACCACCCAGTAATTTAATCACTGGCCATTTACCTTCTCAATTCTCATATTGAACACATGAACAGCCGCAGAGAATAATTATTTGGCCACAGATATTTTCACCAACTCTTGTGTTAAAATGCACCCACTTTTTTAAAGGGTGGATATATTATTAATTTTTTTAAATGAGGGGTGGGTCAGAGTGTATTTAGCAGTCAGTGTATTAAAATAATAGGCGGGTGCAAATATCTGTGGAATATTTTTTTTTTTTTTTTTTGAGTTCTTTAATATTGTTATGCTAATATATCAGATAATGAATATCTACAAAATGCAAGTTATCATAGTTACTTAAGGAAATGACAAGAAACAGGGAGGCATTGAATATGCTGTTTTAGCTCCGGGACTGAACACAAAAATTTTGTGGGGCACTTGGTTCAAAATTCTTTAATGAAATTGTTAAGGGAAATGAATATGAGGTAATTGTGGTGGTTATAATTGGATTCATGAGAATAAAAGATGATCAATTCACATTCAGTATAACTTGCACGGAGTAATGATACTCAAAATAAATTAATCATTACCTCTATTTTGATTAACTACCTTACATTCTTTAATCATATCACTTCAATCATTCTATTATTTCACAACCAACAATCTTTTTTCTTTGTCCCTCAGTTGTCTCAAGACTAGAACAGAACAATAACTACGTGACATCATTCTCATTGTAGTTCATTATAATTCTTATTACCATTCTAATTGATCAATTTGAATCAAGAACCCCAACATTATTATTTATATCAATTCTTCCTTCTTTCCAGGTGAATTATACTATCTGGTTTCCTACTCCAAGAAACTTTAGAACAGAATGATCATGCTTAGGACTTCATCGATAAAGGCCTTAAAATCTAAAAAGCTTGCTGCATATTTGATCTTTCTTTTTTCTTTTCTTGGAGAAACATCAAATTTCAATTTGAAGGGGAGAAAAAAAAAAGCAAAAAAAAAAAACAAAGAAGCATAAAATGCATGATAAGTGAAAAGCATCATTAACATGTGGTAAAAGTTTCCTCAACCAACACGTAGTCATTGTAAGGTTCACGGATAACTACAAAAATTATCCAACGTGTGAATTAGATATCTACAGTTACTCAAATTAAACAAAGTTGACTACTTACCCCCACTGAGCAGTGAGATTCTCGTAATCCCAGTACTCCCTGGGACGTAGCACATTGACATCAGCATAAACCCGAGCTTTCGACATCACCGAGTTGCAGACCACGGCGTCGTCGACCCTACACACAGTAGAAAACGACGAGGCAGGAAGGAACCGCCGATTAAGAAGCGGCGCAACCGAAACACTCAACCCAACGAGGGCGTAAAATAGCGAGATAGGAAGTAATAGTGCGGGCGCCAGCTGCAATCAATTGCAGTTTGCCGTCTTCTGTAGTTAATTAGCCGGATGAGAACTGAGGGATGCTTAAACTGGATTTTGAATGAAATTGCACTTTGACTTGGAGCAGGTAGGTTTGGATCCTAATAAATGAGTGGAGGTGTATTGGTCTTTTTTTGAAAGGGAAGTGTATTGTAAACAAATAATTTTAATAGATAAAGTATTATATAAATCAGTTTCATAATATAAACCATCTTATGATACAAGGTTTATATTTATGAATTTATTTTTTTGCCTTGTTAAAAATTAGTTCTTGGTATGAACCACTTTCACACAATACCTAATCATTTTAATTTGATTATTAAATATGTATTGGCTTTTTTTTGTTTTTTTTTAAAGGGAAGTGTATTTAAGGATGACAATGGGGGAGTTCAATAAAAGTCCAGTTAAACGGGTCGTCGGGCGGGTTTTGATCTATTTGACCAAAAATCTGTTGGGTCTGGAATGGGTCCTGATATTAGGTGGACTCCCGAACCCGCCCCGCATATTATATATATATATATATATATATATATATATATATATATATATAGTTAAATGAATATATTATATTATATATGTATAAAAATTAGGTTATTAATTGACATATTTATTAAAATATTAGATTAGATATGCTCATCATAACACGAGCAAAAGTTGTACAAGGGTCATTAATTGATTTTATCATTTTAATTTCCAATGATCAATATATGTATGTTTTTAAATATTTAGATTTAATATGTTAAATTTTGAAATAAAATATTTTGTGTATTTGTTGTTGTTTAAATCATTCAAATGAATACTGAAATCATATTTTAAAATTTAAGATGTTTTTTGTAATGCATTTTATATGTATAAATAAAATAAAATAAAATAAAAATAGACGAGTAGGCGGATCGGGGCGGGTAAAACAATTGCCATCTCTAGGTGTATTGGTATTAAACAAATAATTTTAATTTGATTCGGTATTTAAAATATGATATTTGTATTGTAATTCGAATCAAATATAAAATATAATATTCGATTTAATATACATAATATTTAATTAAATATTTAATAATAATAATTTATACATATATAATAACAAAATGTTGGGCCAAATTTGGCCCAATAAATTGTTACTATTTTTTTTATTAAGTTTAAGAATTTTATAAAAGAAATATATATACATATAGGATTAGTCTTGTATGCATCAGTTACTCGGTACAACTCAAGTTCATTTTTTAAAAGTTACACAAAATACTACTGAAAAGTTACACATGTTATTACTGAAAAGTGTATCTTTTATAGTGTAACTTTTCAGTAATAATTTATGCAACTTTTCAGTAATAAAATTGTGTAACTTTTTAAAAATGAACTTGAGTTGCACCGTGTAACTAGTGCACATGTATATATATCTTAAATGATAAAGTTTTTTCATCTTTTTCTAGAGGTACATGTTCAATTTCTTGCATCTACGTATTTATTTATTTATTTTGTGTATTTTTTAATTATATTATTATTTTTTAAATTAAAAAGTTCAAGCAACATATGTATTTAATATATCAATACAATTTTTATAGTAGATTTTATGTGAATATAGTTTATGATATGAATTGCATTATAATTATTTATACTTTTGATAAAAAAATTGACATGTTAAATATTATTTAAGTCTTGATACAATAAAATTAAATATTATAACACTATATTTTTTTATATTAATTAGATATATAATTTAAATAAAAAATTATACTTGATATTCTTAAATAATAATATAATATCGTTGACATCGATACTCATAATGAAATTCTTAATATGTATCATCAAATATTTTATATTTTAAAGATTTTAGACAATTTCATGATAATTTGTTGGATGATTTTTTCTTGAGTGGGTATTGTAAATGTGAATAATACCACGGTAACAATTTCTTGCACCGCATATTGTAATTCACGCAGTAACACATACTTCAGCGTCTAGTGTTAGTTCATATACAGTGTGAAATTAGTTTATATAGAGTGTGGTGTTAGTTCATATACAGTGTGGTTTTAGTTCATTTACTGTGTCATGCTACTTGTGGTATTTATTCATATAGTATGTTGTTAGTTCATATACATTGTGGTGTTACTTCATATATAATATTTTATGTTATTTATCTCTATAGCAATCACATCTCAAGATACTTAGAATAAATTGTTGTTCACCATAAAATTTATTGTGTATATTATTCTCATAATACTTTTTTCTTTTTCTTTTTTTCCTTTTAAAACTAATAATTGAGTTTCTTCACAAAATGTAGTTCAGAAAATAAATGCATATTAACGAGAAATTCAATTAAAGACGAGTTTGAGATGGACAAAACATGGTTTCAAAATATGTTTAATGATATATTATTAAAAAATTTCATCTTTTCAATCTAATAATTGAATTTTTGTGAATTGTGCACCTAAAGGTCCTGGATAGACTAAATGTTCATGAAATGTGTACACATAAAAATCATTCACGAAATTTGTATTGCATGTGCATATATGGATTGTTCACAAAATTTGTACGTACAGATCTATCACGAGAAGTGCACATTTTGATCGTATACAAAATGTGCATGTATGGATCGTGCACAAAATATGCATGTACCAATCGTGCACAAAATGTGCATGTACAAAACTTCAAAATTAAAACCAACAACATTACACAAGTTGTAAAGAAATAAAAGAAAAGTGTGGATAATTTTTTTACACTTTATTCAACAACAAAAAATATACACATTTTTATGTAAAAATAACTATATAAAATTAATATTATATATATTTTATATTTACAGACCGTGCAGATGCACGGGTAATATACTAGTACTTATAATATAGAGTCATCTTTAGACTCTGTTTTGTAATTAGCAGAGTTACATACATAATCCTCCTTGTATGTATGTACTGATATTTACTCTTTTCTACAACACATCTTAATTACACATAAAATTTACTGTAGTAATTATTCATTACATATCTATTTATTTTATTTTTATAAATTTATCCAACCCCACTTAAGTGAAATCACAAATACCATTAGATAATTAATGTGCCCTGTTTTACTTTTCTTTCACTTTATTTATTTATTTATTATGTAATGAAGTTATAGTACTTAATATTTAATCAGTTTCACTTTTCAAATTTACGAAAGTTCGTTGGAACATTTGTATGACTTGAATCAATTGTGCTATTTTTATTCGTTGGAACAGAGTCATGCATCCTTGTATGCATTCTTCAATTGTAATTATTTCACATTATTTTGTATTACTTTATCACAGAAGATCATGGAAGTCAATGTAGATCGACTGACTACGTTGCCAAAGGATTTAGCTCGTCGTATCCTGCCTATACTTAGATTTGGTAAGGACATTAATCCTTTCCAAAAAGGGGAAAAATTTGTGGACGAAGACCCCCAATCTGAATCTGATTAATGCCCACTATGGTGACTTGTAGCAACAACATGGCCAAGACATATATCTATGGGATTCGAGAAGGGGAACAGTGCTAAAGAATATTGCAAACAATGTAATAGGATTATGGAGGGGGAAAGAGATTGAGACTCTCAAAATTGACTTGTTGTCAACCATAAGCTTAAAAATAGTTGATGATGTGAGTGGTTGGGTGCAATTTGGTGTAAGTCACGAAGTAAAATAATTGGAAGTGGAATATGCTTCCGGAGATCTTCAGGTACCACAGTGCCTGAATACGTGCTCGTCTCTAACAAAATTGTCACTCATCGGATATAATGTTCAGTTGAGTGGACCTCCATCGTGGAATCAACTAAAGACTTTGAAGTTTCATATCTTACACCCTTGTTCTACTTATACTGAAGATTGGGTACCCAATATACTGTCAGGTTGTTCATTACTTGAAGTGCTCGAGCTGCTTATTGAGGGCATGTACCAAAATTTGTTGATTATATCTAACTCTTTAAAAGAGTTGGATATTGAAAATGATTCTAACTTTGTGGAGGAGTTGGATACTTTGATTATTCAGTGCCCCAACCTAGAGAAAGTGAGAATTACTGATTTGTTTGGTGATTGTTCGTTTGGACATTTATTGAAATTAAGTGAAACAGCTTTGAACTTCAAAGTTGACGGGGACTCGACACAATTGAATAATTTGCTTGAGAATACGGTGAGCAAAATATTTTCCACCATCAAACATGTGGAAAAGGTTTCACTATCACACCTTTGCATTCAGGTTTGAAACACTCTCTAACTTAACTGTTTCCCGTTCTATTTCTTACGTCTAATTTTTCCTTCTAACTATGTAACAAGTTATTAGTGCATCTAAACACTCACTACCACCATTACCAAATGTCAAATTTGTATTGCATGTGCATATATGGATTGTTCACAAAATGTGTACGTACAGATCGATCACGAGAAGTGCACATTTTGATCGTATACAAAATGTGCATGTATGAATCATGCACAAAATATGCATGTACCAATCGTGCAGAAAATATGCATGTACAAATTAAAACTTCAAAAATTAAAACCAACAACATTACACAAGTTGTAAAGAAATAAAAGAAAAGTGTGGATAATTTTTTTAACACTTTATTCAACAACAAAAAATATACACATTTTTATGTAAAAATAACTATATAAATTAATATTATATATATTTTATATTTACAGACAGTGCAGATGCACGAGTAATATACTAATAATAATAATAATAATAATAATAATAATAATAATAATAATAATA
>JAPKLY010000379.1:104513-133700 GCA_026898435.1 Prunella vulgaris | reverse complement strand
AATAATAATAATAATAATAATAATAATAATAATAATAATAATAATAAGTTCAAGTGTTCATATTTAATTAGGCCTTTTATCGGGTCTTATTCATAGAGCAATAGCCCATTACATTTAAAATTCATATCTATACTCTTTTTTTAACGAAATGAAATGATCTTTTATAAATATAAAATTATACAAGTACAATAGATCAAATTCTCAACCCCTTGATCACACAAAAGGGACAAAAACTATTCCAAACCATTCGAGAAGATATGAAAAGTAAATAAATGAGATAGACACTAACATTTTTTAAAGCTATATGGCAAATAACACACTCTACGCTAAGGTAATTTTTACCATCTAAAAGAATCATCATCTATTTCGAACTAGTCCATACTTCAACAGAGAATCCTACAGGATCCAAGATAAATTAATATTGAGTGATATCGTCTGACGTTGCCCACTTTTGACAAGCCACGTCCTGCATCACACCAAGTCAGCAAGGTCTAAGATAGATCTACTCATAGACCTCGGACCTCGACCTTGAAGATGGAGTCTCCAAATCCAGTCTGAGGATAAGATTGAGCTATATATGATATGTAATAAATGTACTGGTCTCACATAAACGGTGGGACGGTGTCAAATATTAGGAAAGATTTGTCCTATTTGGCTAGAGATTTTGTACCTAGGTTGAGTTGTCAACTTCTAATTGGTGCAATCTGACCTGCCACCAAAGATTTGGCAACTAAATTGGTACTTGCTTAATCTTGGTATTTAATGTCTTGATTCAACAAGATACTAAGGCAACAACAAAAATGTTGTAATTTAACTATAAATATGGCCATTTAAGGCTCATAAATGGTATCTACAAACCACTTCAAGTCCAAGCTCTGCAAGACAAGCTTGACAAATATCTTTTTGCATTTATTTTTCTTGCATTTAACCCCCAGTTATCAATCATTATATTAGTTGTTAGGATCCATAACAGCTACCACATTAAATATCATTTATTGTTGGATCCATTAATAGCAATTGGCGCTAGAAGGAGGACAATAAAAATCTTAGCATTCGGAAAATGTACCTGGAAAAACCTTGAGGAACACTCACTGTTCTTCAAGAGAATCTTTAAAACTTCACCCTTCCTTCCCAGTCTCCCCAGCCATAAGTCATGGAAAATACCAGAGGTCAAGGAGGCGCAGCCTCCACTCAGATACCGTCATCATCCTGTTCTCATGCGCCGGCTGACCAAACCACCCTCATTGTGGATGAAGCTACTCAGGTTATGCAGGAGTAATAGAACCCGCCAATGGTAGCTGAAACCACCCCCGTACGCAACACCAGGGATATCCTTCCCATGCAATAGTTTCAGACTCCGGAGCAGGTGGACACTGCTAGAGCTGACAATTTCGGTCCGGCCTACCCAATATTTAGGTTGGGCTATGTTGACCTCAAATTTTATTGGCCTAATTGAAAAATGGGACAGCCCAGCCCTTAAATATGACTTGGCTCGGTGGGCTAGCCTGACCTACTTGCATTTGTACATAAAGTTTGCATTCAACCCGGCCCTATGGGCCAACCGGCCTACACGATATTTGGGCTGGACTGGACTCAATTTTTATAGGCCCGATTGAAAAATGAATTAGTTCGGCCCATGAATATGGTTTGGCCTAATGGCTTGTGCTGAGCTGGGTTGAGCCGGTCCATTTGCTAGCTCTAGACATCGCCATCATCACTTTGCAACAATAAGCGCGCAAAATGCGAGCTGCTCATTTCTCTCAAGGCCCACGTAGGAAGTCCTACAACCTTCACAAAAAAGATATCAATCAGTTGACTTCAAATCATTACGTACGTAGGGGTGTGATGCATCAGTGATGGTGGCGTCGACGCCGGGCAATACAACGGAGAAGGATCACCCGGATAATTTGTCATTGGCTGGAGACAGATTTGACACGATGATCAAAGCTAAATATGTGGATGTTGTTTTCAGTTAAAAGAACATGGTGTCTTGTGCAGACATTCTCGCCCTGGCTACCCACGATGTCATTGTGCTGGTAATCAGCTTTATGAGACTTTTATTGCACAATTAACTTGTATAAACTATCAAATTGTTCTAATTATATTTTTTAACTGAAAAAAAACTTCTAAAGACAAGTTTCATACCTATTAATATTATTAGTTGTATTCACCGACATCATAATATTTTTTAAATTGTGATTTCAATTTATAAATATAATGATATCAGTACATCTTATTGTATACAATAAGTATATCTCGTGTTATAAATTTTATTTAATCAACAAATTTCATAGGAATACGTTGTTTGATATTAATTTATGAGGTAAAATATATATGTGTGGGTCATGGTATCCAGTTGAATTGGGAAGATTAGATGGGTTGAGTTCAGGAGCAGGGAGTGTAGAAGGAAATCTGCCTCAGCCCAATTTCAATTTGGATCAGCTGAATAACATGTTTGCTTCTAAAGGCCTCTCTCAAACTGACATGATTGCTCTTTCGTGAGGGAATGTGGATCTGAGAATAGCCATCGATATGGACCCCACAATACCCAGAATATTTGACAACGCCTACTTTGGGAATCTAGTGTAAGGAAAAAGGGTTATTCACGTTGGATCAAGTTTTGTTCACGGATTCAAGGTCCAAAAATACAGTTAACACTTGGGCCTCGAATTCTCAAGCTTTCAATGTTGCTTTTGTCATAGCTGTCACGAAATTGGGTCGGGTTGGAGTCAAGACATGAGGAAATGTGAACATCCGATTCAATTGTGGGAGGTTCTATTGAGGGTGATCAATTGAATTCCATGTTACAAGTGATTTTCATAAAAGATAATTTCAACATAAATTGTATAAAAATTTCAACCGTAAAAAAAAAAATTCAACACACTTTATAAAAAATTATATGAAGAAGGCAA
This sequence comes from Prunella vulgaris, assembly GCA_026898435.1. NCBI lineage: Eukaryota > Viridiplantae > Streptophyta > Magnoliopsida > Lamiales > Lamiaceae > Prunella > Prunella vulgaris. The sequence goes on along the minus strand of JAPKLY010000379.1, from coordinate 130,788 downwards.
GCGAAATAAATATATAAATAAAAGGTGGCTTTGATTCTTGATGTTCTTAATTTCATTATCCATGTAACAAAATCTCTTAATTCTAAAAGATTATGCTTAAAAGAAAATACTTCTTTCAGGGGGTGTGCAACAATCGGTTCAATAATCAAATCGAGCTAAATTATGATAAGCGAAATCAAACTGAATTAAGGTAAAAGTAATTAAAATTGTACTGAATTCATCCAAAACTGAACATAATCGAATCAAACATTTCGATTCAATTTGGTAAAAAACAAAATAACTGATATTATGTACTTTTAATAAAAATTGAAGAACTCGTAAATTCAATCTATCACCACAACACATTTAATGAAAAGAAGTAAACCAAAATCAAGTCGTTTCTACTTTCACTTCATCACTATTAACACCAAAATCAAATCGTTTCCACACCTTCATCACTTCATAAATAAGTAAATAAGTATCCAATAAATGTAGAAATCAGTCACTAACTGTATTCATTGAATAATATTCATTCACTAGAATGGAGGATTTTTCGACTCTCGTCCATTAAATTTAGAGATTTAAAATTTAATTTTAAAACTTCATACTCAACATACATTTAAATATGAGAAACACTCATATGAAACGTTTCACAGTGTGAAACATACTATAACAACTAATAATTTATCCTTTCGGATCAAATAAAAAAATCGCGGGTCAAAATGTTGAGTCTGTTCAACATTTGTATAAGAATTGATAAAGTGAACATGAATACCTATAAAGTCGCTAACTGATTACATTGATAAAGTGAAAATATTGATTTATTCATCATAATTGCATGCTAATTAATCGATCTAACTCTTGTACCAATCCAAGAATTCTTTTTAATTAACAAAAATATATTATATAAGAAATAAATCTAGGTATAATAATTTATTTAGTAACACATTTTTTACTATTTTATATGTGTTATTATATGAAAATATAATTATTTATCTAAAATAAATAAATATTTATGAAAAACTAATAATTTTTCTTATATATAATAACACACATTTTGCTCTTATATTATATGAAAAATTATTTATTCTATAAAAATAAGTGAATATATATATATATATATATATAATATTTATATGATAGTAACATACATTTGCTCTAAATAGTAACACACATTCGCTTACCAATTTGTGTTACTATATGGACAAATGTGTGTTACTAGATGAACAAATGTGTGTTACTGTAAGGACAAAATATACTTTTATAAGAATAAATATATGTTTTTTAATTTAATCATCATCCCTTTAAATCTAGGTATGCTGATTCATATATGACACGTGTTTTACAACACTTACTTCCCAAGTGTAAGAAGTTCGTGTAATAAAGGTAAGTGCCCGGTTAAATTATCAATCCCATGGGATTAGTGGCAAGTGTAGCCCTATACTATACGTTGGCGCTTGATTGTAGTGTAAACGATCTTGTTCCCAATTAAACTAAGTGCAAAAATTAAAATAACAATCAATTAACTAGAACAAAGAAAATAAATTAGAACTAACAAACTAACTAAATAAGACACGAGAAATAGCAAACAAGAGAAATCAAAGAAGATAACAAATACGAGAAAAATGTGTTCGGGTGTTCTTTATTACGGGGTAATCAATCAATGGTTCGATAAGTTCATTTATCCCTTTGTCGGTTAAAGATATGAGCAATCACGTAAAATAAACACATTAAACCGTACTGGATAAGCCTAGGAATAACGCGTCAATTAAGCATGTAGATTGTTATAGGAATAGTTCACCGTTTCCCACTCGGGTAATCACACGAGGCTAAGAAAATCCTAGCGTGCTTTTCCACTCGTATACTAAGGTGCCCCACTTTTGGTCCCCTCACTAATTACCTAAAGGTTAATTCAAGCAATTAATATAGATTAATGAATTTTCTAATGAAAATTACCCAACTCTCGTTGCGATAATCCAATATACACTCAAATCACAAAATCAAACTCACACCCGTATGAAATAAACGTGTCTATCCAACTCTCGTTGCGATAAACAATTTACCCAAATGAATTTAAAGAGCCCAACAAGCAATTGATCAAACAAACCCCATTAAACTAATCATGACCTCCAATTAGGATAAACTCACAAAATCAATCCACTAACCAATTACCCACATAATTCCAAACACTCAAACACTAAAAAACTAGCCAACAAACATCATCACAAATAAATTCATAACAAAACAACAATAATAAACCATAGCCATAAAAAAATTAAACCAACAAAATTTAAATAAAAGGGTAGAAATCACCTAAATATTCTCCAACAAAGCTTCAAGTGAAATTAAAAATCTAACTAAAAAAGCGTAAACCCTAACTAAATGTGTGAGTGTGTGTGAGGAGTGGTGAGGATTTTTCTCCCCAGAGGGAGGAGGCGTGTCTCTCTTCTGCCTATGCTGCTTCTTTTCTATTCTCTTCTCAGAATGGGCCTAAAACACATTCTAATCACTTGACCCAATTAATTCCTCATCCACGTGGCTGGATTCACCCAATACAATTCTGACTTTTGTAGATGTGCTCGATCGAGCAAGCTTGCACTAGGAGTATTTGATCGAGCACGATTTTAAACACGCTCTAGCAACTTTACCTTGAAGAAGAGCTCGATCGAGCAGCGTTACTCGATCAAGAGTTGGGCGAGCACAATCCAAAGAATTTCCGGTTCGTAAAATTCTTAAGGAAGCTCGAACGAGCATTGTTGCACGAATAGAAATGACAACTCTTTAAAAAGGAATATCAACTCATTTCCCTTCTTTCTGCGATTTTTCAAGCAAACACGTTTTCTTCTTCGCAGTGTGAGAGCAGGGCAGTGTGCTGCGAGGAGTTTGGCGACTTTCCGGCGAGAGGGTTTCTGAGGCGGTGCAGGGATGCGAAGGCTTCGAACTCCGGCGTTAATGGCAGATTCCGGCGACGAGGCTTGGTGGCTGCTTCCAGGCGCGAATTCGGGCGGCTTTCTTGTTCACGGACGGTGGCAGGGGAAGAGATAAGCGGCGCTGCTGAGGTGGCTGTGGGAGCATAGCAATGGAGGTGCATGGCTTCGAACAGCGTAGGCGAAGTTGTTGAGGAATAGTATGGTGAAAAAAGACAACAATGGCTACTTTCTCTCTCTCAATTTTATTAAACCTGTGAAAGATTTAGTCAAGACAAGCATGAAGGGAGTGATTATAAATGAGCCACGTATCCATGCCTTCAATCTTGGTCTAACACCTTTACAAACTAGTCATAGCAATTTAAGATTAAACTGCAACCAAAATATCAATCAAATTAAGTGGGCCCTACAATGAGCTTCATGAATTTGGGCCGAAAATTCTTAATAAAATTGCATCCCAATTTATTTCTTTATCAAACTTATCAATTTAATTAATTTGAGAGGTATTTTACTCAATAAATCACAATTTTCTACCAAATAAATAGTAAACACCTCTCTTAACAATTAAGCACAAATAGTAGAATTAGTGTAAATAAATGCAAGAAATCACATTAAATATGCAATTAAATTACACAAATTTCAAGCAAATAATCACACTAATCAATATAGTAACATAATTTTTGACTATTTTATATGTGTTATTATATAAAAAATAATTATTTTTTGAAAATAAAAAATATTTAAAAAAATTAATATATTTTCTTATAGTAACACAGATTTTACTCTTGTATTTAGTATATAAAAATAAATGAATATATATATGTAAAGAACAATGTTTCATAAGATTGTAACACACATTTACTCTAATAGTAACACACATTTGCTCCCTAGTTTTTTTAAAATATGGGCAAATGCATGTTACAATATGGACAAATGTGTGTTACTCTAAGAGAAAATGTACTTTTATAAGAATAAATATGTGTGTTTTAATTTAGTCATTGATTAGGGTCATAATTGCATCATTTTGCATCCATATCTATATGGTTTTGATGAGCTTATGTTCATATTTGACCCTAAAATGATATACTTTGTGCATTTGACCCCTTGTTGGCTAGAAAGTTGTGTTTATAGGTGAAATCAAGCAAAACGGTGAAGAGACATGCAAGTTCGATAAAGTTCAGATTTCTTGAGTTGATCCAAAATGGTGCAAATGATGTACCATGTTAAAGAGCTCGAAGAGAGGGTCGCAACGCAAAAAGAATCGAGTCAATTGGAGCTCTAGAACTCAAGATATGAAGAAAACGAGGAAGTCAAAGATCGACCTGCACGGAACACTTTTCCTCGCGCGCCCAGCCTCTTGTGCTCGCGCGTCCAGCTGAAGGTGCTCGCACGCCGATGCTCACGTCCGCGTGAGAATTGCGTGCTCGACCAGCCGCGCGACCAGGCCAGCTCGCGCGCGACCAAGTTTCAGCTCCCGCGCTCAGTGCAAATTTCTGGATTTCGGGGCATTTTCGTCTTTTTGTGCATTTAATGAAGGGCTCTTTGGACTAAACATTGTGGGCACTATAAATACCTCAAGGATCATATTTTTAATCATCTTCTTCATTATTTCAATTTCTTAGATTAGTTTAGAGAGAGAATTAGGTAGTTACTTAGTGGGTATTAGAATTTTTTAGACTTCTTTCTTCCATAACTTTTGATCCAACCATTAGATTGTTAATCCGTTTGTTCCATTAGCTTCATCTCGTTATTGTCTACATTCCTACGATTCGATTTTGTATTTCACATTCCGGATTAGAAGATAGCATTTCAAGTTTTGATGATTGTTTTTCCATTAATCTCCATATGGTGAGATTTCCTTTAATTCTCTTGTTTTAGTTCTTATTAATGATGTTTAGATTCTTAATTGTTGATTTCCTGTTAGGATATCTGTGTTAGATGTTTTGATGATATAAAACAAATCAGCTTGTAATAGGACCAGCTGAACATGTTAGTCAGCTGATGAGTAGTTAGGATTAGATAGGTTCGAGTGAGGGGGAATCTACCTTGCTGCCTAGAAGATCCGAAGCTATCATAGAAGAGAAGACCAGCTGAGACCTTGAGGACTTGGCCGATTTTAGAAGACAGAAGATTTAATCAGCTGACACTGGAGCATCGAGAGCAGATCATCAGAGAAGTTAACATCAGCCGATAGCTGAAGAGCAGATCAGCTGATATCAGAAGATTAACTGATCAGCTGAGAGCATGTCGCAGACAAGACAAGGACCATGGATAAAAGACTTATTCAGACGAAGTCAAGAAGACCAGCTGAGGTGCACACCAGCAGACTTGCACATCAGCTGAGGTCCAAGTATCAGCAGACTAATACACCAGCTGAGGAGACAGATCAGCTGAGGTTTTGTGCTCAGCCCAGATTCTTCGGAATCAATCTTAAGGGTTGACCTGCGACATAAAAGGAAGATTCCCAGTATAGAAGATCAATCAATCAAGGGGACAAACTTGATTGATTGAAGATCGCGAAGACTGACGGGAATCAAGAAGGAAAATCAATCAATCACAATGATTGATTGAATACGAGATTATAGGATCTCAGATTTCTAGTCCATCCCAACGGCTAGTTATTTGATCCTATAAATTAGAGTAATAGTGATAATTTTTTATAGGGATTCACACGCACAATAAGCTAGCCAAAACTCTGTCAGTTTTATCACTTACGCTAAAAAACACCATCCATACTTATCCTTTGTAAAAGCTTTGTAGAAGTTGTGAGAAGTCAATTGCAATTATAGCATTGACAAGTTGTAAAGAGAGTAGTACTCTAAAAAATGTGTAAGTAAGTGAGTTAGTGGAGAGCCCCTCAAGTCCAAGTTGGATTGAGGAGAGTGGATGTAGGACAGTTGGTCCGAACCACTATAAACCCCTGTGTCTCTTCGTATTTCTTTCTGTTCTTATCTGTGCACATCACCCAAAAACAAATTTTAATTAAAACGTTTCCGCACTATACACAGCGCACTATTTTCAAAATTCAGACTACCTTAAGTAGTCTGCTGATTTTCTGAATAAATCAGTACAATTCAGAAAGGTCTTTGAATCCTTACAAGTCTATTCAACCCCCCCCTTCTAGACTTGTTCAAGTGTATTCTTCCCTAAAACCTGCCTTTGGGACCAACATTTCCATTCGCAATTAGCCATGAGTTAATATCCTTGTTGCATGGTTGTATGAATACTATGGTGTAATTTGGTTTCTTGTTAATCCTATGCATCATTAGTTATCTTGATGGATTAGTTCTCTTATTAATGATTTGTATGAATGTTTGGTATGTCCAATTGGATAGTTTGAGTCTATATGAGTTTGCAAAAGATGAGAGTTGAGCTTATTCATAAAATCTCTTAGTTGAATGTTGTGCACACCAAGTGTTTGATTAATGACTTTTATGACCAATGAGAATTGCATTTAAGCCTAAACCTCTTAATTAGAGTATTAGGTGTTGTAGAGAGATCTAGACACCTCATAGAACCCTTTAGCCTGTGTTGTTAGAGAGATATAGACACTATGTTGCACAGATTCTTCAAAATTTGCAGGTATGCAGTATCGGATACGCCGGGGATACGGGTGTGGGTGCGATTCGCGTCAGATTCGCACCCGATACGCCACGTGGCGTATCCAAATATTTTTTAATTTTTTTTGGGCGGATACGCGTATCCTCGACTAAGGATACGCGTATCGGATATGTGTATCCAGTTTTATAGCAATTTTTAAAATTTTAAAATTTATTATTAAAATATAAAATATAAGTATATAATATAATATAATATAATATATAATATCATATAATATAATATAATATAATATAATATAATATAATATAATATAATATAATATAAGTATATAATATAACTTATAAGTATTCCGTAAAAAAATATAATATATAAGTATAACTTAATATTTAATTTATAAGTAATAAAGGCAAAATATTAAACTAAATTAAAGAATATAAATTGTGTAAACTAATTTTTTTTTTATAATTTATGTAAATTGATAGTATTTAATTTTAATTGTTGTTTTGTGATATGTTTGATGAATTTTCTTTATATTTTTAATTAATTATATATATATATATATATATATATATATATTAAAATTTAATATAAAATAGACGTATTCTTGACGAATCGTATCCTACAATTTTGAAAAATAACGTATCCCCGCACTCGCACCCCGCACCCACACTCGTGCAACATAGTCTAGACACTAGTTAGAGTCATGGCTTGATTAAGACACCAAGAGACCTTTTGCATGCTAGGATGGATAGGACACTAGATGAACCATAGTAGGATTACTTCTATACACCCACATCACTCACTTGCTCACTTCCTAAAGGTGATAGTTAGACTTACTTTACTTTGCTAAAGTAGATAGAAACTATGATCATTTTCTTGTTTTCCTAGCTATTATCTTTTGTAAACACTCAATACTTGCTTGATATCACATCGTTTCCTTGTGTTCGATATTTTAACTTGATTACCTTGCCACGTCTACTACGACCACGTACACTTGCGTGAGAGCTACACGAAATTGGCAAACAGTTATCATCCCTTTAAATCTAGGTATATTTATTTATATATTAATACACTTTTTTACTATTTTATATGTGTTATTATATAAAAAAATAATTATTTCTACACAACAAATAAAATTTGATGAAAACCCAATATTTTTTTTATTGTAACACACATTTTGCTCTTATATTATGTTAAAAATTATTTATTCTATAAAAACAAATGAATATATGCAAAATAATAACATTTCATAAGACTGTAACACACATTTGCTCTAATAGTCACACGTATTTGCTTCTCAATTTGTGTTACTATATGGACAAACATGTGTTATTGTAGGATAATGTATTTTTCTTAAGAACAAATATATTTTTAAATTTAATCATCATCCCTTTAAATATTAACACACATTTTTACTATTTTATATGTGTTATTATATAAAATAATAATTATTTCTATACAAATAAATAAATATTTATGAAGAAATATTTTTCTTATAGTAGCACACATTTTTTCTTATATAATGTGAAGAACTATTTATTCTATAAAACCAAATAAATATATGTAAAATAATAATATTATATGAGATAATAACATATATTTGATCTAATAGTAACACAAATTGAGAAGCAAATATGTGTAACTATATAAGCAAACATGTGTTATTGTAGGATAAAGTGAATATATCTAAAAAAAATAACATTTGATTTAATAGTAACACACATTTATTTTATAGTAACATGCATTTGTCTATATAGTAACATAACTGAAAGCGAAAATCTCAAAATTAATTTCTCATTTATATATATTTACCATCTATAATATGTTCTCTAATTAAATAACAATAAAAGAAAAAATTTATGCATGTAGACAAAAATTCTAGGCAATTTTTTTTCTTTTGATAATGAATCAACACGAACAGGTATGTATACTCATGAGGGTATGACATAATTGATTTTGGTATGTTTCTAAATTAAACAAAATTCGATGGATATTTCATGCATTAGTAGGAGGTTATTTAATGACCCAGCGAATCTTGTTAACAAATATGGGTTTGAATATGACCCGTCTAAATATATGGGTATGTTAACGTTGAATATAAATTTTTGTCTTTAAATATCTACAAACATATTTCTCTATTCCATAGGAATTTATACACTTTTTTTATTTAAACGTTTCACACAAATTTGCAAATTACTAAAAAAGAAAATATTAAATCACGTGCATACTCACAAATATATATACATATTTATTCATATGTCACTACTTTATATATAAAATACATTTTTCTTAGAAAATGTGCCGTCCCGTAAAGTGCAAATTCCTACGAGACAGATGGAGTATATCTCTTTTCTTTCATTCAATCATTACTCATATAATCACTTTTTTCTCGGTGACTCATTTTATTTTCTATTTTTTTTTTATCAGTAAATGTTAGTTGTTAGTAGTTAGGTTAGTTCACCAAGTCTCCTTACTCTCCATATCTCCAAGTCCAACCTTATATCTTCCTCCTAATTCATTCTCAAAGGGAATCGAACTCAGGTCACTTACTTAAGTGAGGAGCCCGATGGGCTAACCCACCTGGTTTATTTTCTACTTTCTCTTATACAAAACTAGTCAATAAAAACATCAATTATTGGTAAATATTATTTTGATATAAATCAAAATTACTTTCTACCAAAATTAAAAACAAACATATTTATTACCCCATCCGTCCCGTAGGAATTTGCACCCTACAGGACGACACATTTTTTTAAGGAAAATGTGTTTTATATATAAAGTAGTGACATATGGATAAATATGTGTATATGTTTGTGAGTGTGCACGTAAATCAATTTTTTCTTTTTAAGTATTGTGTAAATTTGTATGTGACGTCCAAATAAAGAAAGTGTGCAAATTCCTGTGGGACAGAGGGAATACTATTTATTATGGAGTAGGTCTCTTGTGAACTTGAGTTCACATGAACTCGTATCACCGTCACGTGTAATCACTATCACTGTTATTCATATATACTGTCACTGTTATAAAAATATACTTAATTTTTTAACAGTGATAGTATATATGCATAATAGTGATAGTATATACACATAACAGTGATATTTGAGACCCCGAGTTCACCGTGAATTCAAATTCATATAAGTTTTTGTCTTTATGACTTATAGAGTCAAAAGTTATAAAATTATGGCTTGTCGAACATACTTAAATAAAAAAAAAGCGTAAATGAAAATATTGATGACAATATATCACGTTATGCATATATTTATTGCTAGTCAATAAATATCTTAATTCGTGCAAAATGAGTCTAAGGAAATACAAAAAAATAAAAAATAAAAGCAATTTTATGTACAACGTGTAATTGCGTGCAAAGGTAAAGGTTCATATTAATATAATTGATATAATAATTTTCACAAAAATTTATATGCACTTGAGTGTATATCATGCACTTTGATTTTAATTACAATTTTGATTTTTAATTTTGAATTTTTGAAAATACACACTACACGCCGCGTTATATGTTTTTTATGGGATTGAGATATTAGTGATTTATTTTTCGGATATTGTGAGTTGTTTTTTAAGTATTTACTTAAACTTGTTATTGAGATATTGGTGAGTTGTTCTTTGAGTATTTACTTAAACTTGTTCTTAAGGTATTGCTAGTTGTTCTTCGCGTATTAATGATTTGTTCTTCGGATATTGATGAGCTGTTCTTGGGGTATTTATTTAGACTTGTTCTTAGGGTATTATGAGTTGTTCTTGAGATATTACTTAGACTTGTTCTTGAGGTATTAGTGAATTGCTCTTGGAGTATTACTCAATTATTATTCGAATATTATAAATTGTTCTTTGAGTATTTCAGATTTATTTTTGGGGTATTAGATGAGTTGTTCTTGGGGGTATTTTTTAAATTTGTTCCTGGGGTATTAATGAGTTATTTTTGGGTATTATTAACTTGTTCTTAGAGTATTAGTTCATACTTTTTGAAGTATTACTTAAACAAACAATATTTTGCAAACATTATTCTCATAAATATGTAAATTCAAACACCATAACATCAAAACAAAACAAAATTAGAATTCAACACCCTCACCTTCAACATTAGGATTCAACAAACAAGAATCAACTCATTTTCCCCTGCATTGTGCTCTGCGAAATCAACTCTGCTAAAGAATCCAATCAAAGTTATTATTCTTAAGGTCACATGCTCCCAATCCCCCACGTGTTCCCCGGATTTTCCCCAATGGAATTTGCTCAATTATGCCCAATTTTGCAGTTGCAGGGCCAATGAAAGGACAAAATTAGTATTCAACAAAATTAGGGCATTCCTTCTCGAGTCTCCGCAACTTGATGGATTCATTGGCCTTGTAGAACTAAAGGATGGCTATGGAATTTCGGCCACAGGTATTGATAACAAGCAGTTGGATCTTCACTCCAAGATTTTAAATTGATTTGAATTTTGGGTGCACTCAAAAATCACTCAACAATTTTTTTTGAAAAAAAATCAAATAATACATTAAACCTTGAGCTCATGATTCAAGTAATAGTGCTCTAATTACTTGAGCTCCAATTCTTTTTAAGCTTCATTTCTTTTACTTCCTACATCCACAAGAATTTACATACTACTAAAAATACATTGATTTACGTAGACACTCACAAAATTATACATATAATTACTTATATACCACTACTTTATATATATATATATATATATATATATATATATATTTTTAATGTATCATTTCATATGATGCAAATTCCAACGGAACGAAAGGAGTAATATAACTAAAATGTGCACCTAAATTCATAAAAAAAGAAAAAGAAAAAAGAAAACAGTTTTGGTACATTAATATATAAATAAATTTTACCCAGCCTCACAAGTCACAATCAAACATAACGCTGTCTCCCACATTATTTTGTAAAAATGAAAAGAAAAAAAAAAAAGTCACTTTCATCCACGAGTAAATGAAGTTGGTCAGAACACGTCTTTCTTTTTTAACATGTTTTTAATTCACTGTGCAATTTAAATAGTTATATTAATTTCACTAAAAAATTACAGTTATTTATATTAAATAGTTACAGTTGTTCTACCATAACAGTTTAAGTAAAATAACTCTAATTATTCAATAAATACATTTGTGTAATTAATTCATCAAAGACTTGTTTTTTCATATGTGTTGATTACTTTTTCAAAAATAATAATCTAGATATTCAAGAAGTTTCAATTTTGAGCTAAACATTTTGCCTTTTCTTCAATATTCCCACCAGAATAAGCCAAACTCATATATCAAGCACCAAAAGAAGCGATAAAAGTATGCTCATACATCACCCACGCATCTCCTAAAGTCACAATCAAATGACAGAGATCGTATGGTCTGAATTTATCAATTCTATGGATGAAGTTGTTTTCAGCAGGAATCGAACTAAGAATATTGAACGAGCCTAAATTCTGATACTATGAACGAATTTCGTCTCATCTGAAATTCCAAACTTGTAAAGAGGTGTGAATTCAATTTATCTATTTAATTTTCCGAACATATTTTAGATGCAACCAAACCTAGCTAGTGACCGTTATAGCAATCTAGTCGTCTCGTGTTATTGGTGGTTAGGATGTAATCCCTACAAACCAATTATAACATTATAACCAGTCCACAGATTCTGCTAGATCATTCACAGTAAAAGGGTAATAAGCAAAAGCCAGCTGTTTGAAAGCTCCAATTCAAAAACATCGATGATGAGACTTAAGGTATGCAACACAGAGCACGATTCTTCAGATCACACAGTATAATAACATCATTCGACTTCGCTACATCACCACACACATTCTGAAAGCACATTAATTGGTTCGAAATCTCTGATTAGTCTCGTTTTAGTGCTTGCAGTTCGTAACAAATTGATATCCAGCCTTTATTTGGTATCCTTTCAGTTACCCAACTTTGAAATATGAAACACCAGAGCTGACCTAAATTTTTACACTTCAACATATTAACATCCAAGTTGGGTAACTAAAATGCTAAAAACCAAAGGATGAATACTAATTTGTTACAAAATGCAAAGGTTGGCTGCTAAAATGATACCATTTCCTTTACATATGGATCATAGAAAAAAATGCAGAGTAATTTACCTGGTGGTGTAGGCTTAGGAGTTAGGACCAGGTATTATCAACTCCTGAGAGGCTAATCCGTACAGAGCTAAATATATTCTGACTTGAAATGGATCCTCCAATAGTGGCCGTTGGGTGGTGGACTCCCAGATTAGTTGGTCCTTAGATGGAATATCGAGTCGTAAAAAAGATATGGACCACAGAAATTCAAAACATGACAAATACTTGTATACTGTGCAATTGGTGTGTATATTACTATATTTGAATGATATTAGTTCCTCTTCCAAGAAGTAATTGTTCTGCAATTGGAGTATTTTTTTTTCTTCTAGAATATTAGTAGCATCGTGCAGTTAGTGACCCAAAGTGTTCAAATACTATGTCAAGACAGCTCAAGCAAAGATATACACGCATATATTTTGTTTGTGATACTAACCTTTTACGCGTTGGGGACTCTGCTAGACTGCAACCTCAGTTTCTAGTAAAGAGGAAAACCGGAGAAATGGAAAACTAGTTAGTCAGATAGGATGCAAAAATGAAGACAATCATAATAATTAGTACTCAACCTTCCCAAATTTAATTGCTATATTGCCAAAAAAGTTAATCTCATACTAAATTGCTACTTCCATTTTTTGACAAAACATCGCAAGCACAACATCTACTTATTCACTTTAATATAATAGAAAAGTACCTACTTTATCAACAAAACATCATTTTATCACTTTAAATACTACATCTGTCCCTTAAAAACTACTTCCTCTGTCCCACAGGAATTTGCACACTTTCCTTATTTGAACGTCCCACACAAATTTACACACTACTAAAAAAAGAAACATTGATTTACGTGCACACTCACAAACATATACACATATTTACTCATATGCCACTACTTTATTATAAAACATATTTTTCTTAAAAAACGTGTTGTCCCGTAGGGTGCAAATTCCTACGGGACGGAGGGAGTAATATACTTTTCTTTTATCTCTATCTTATTCATATAAATTGTGCTCCCAACCAAAAGTGCTGCAAAGTTTTGCGGGACGGAGATAGTAATCAACAATTCTTATCTTAAAATCCGTGCAAATAGTAAAGTAGAAATTAACTTTGGGAAAGGGGGAAGTACATGATATTATGCAAAAGAGGCATCTACAAAGTGCTCTTGATGTGCAGATTATTTCTTCATTCATCATTTTCCATTACTTCTGTGTGTTACCAACACAAATTGCTGAAAAGGAAAAATAGCTCGAGATACTTAGGGACACCGCCAACAACTTTTCTTACCAGGTCATATCCACATGAGAGCAGAGTTTAAATTCGGAAGCACAACGGAGTTAGAAACCAAACATGACTAATCCCTATAGCATTTGACATTTTATGAGGAAAGTAGTTACCCAAATCATGATAATAGCAGAGTAAAATAGAAATTTCCATTTATAAGCTCCAGGCTAGATGAAATTCGATTTCAGCAGACCGCTCTTCACCCGGCATCACCAGAAGATATCAGTACGTCTGCATGAAAGAGTATTATCATTAATTCCTGATCAAAATATAGAAAGAAGAGCAAAAAATAATCAGAAATTCAAATATAAATAAAAGAAGAAGTATTTATTCCAACCATATTTCTTCTCATCATAAAAGCAACAAGTGGATATTGAAGCTACGTAAAAACTTACAGCGATAGTGTTAAACAGGAGCAGTTGGAGGGCCTGGTTACCTCATCCTTCGAGCGAACAGATGGAAGAACTAATTTAAGTAAAACGACTAATATCATTTGAAAATGTACTTGATTTGGCCGGTGCACCTGGCGCATAAAAATATTTGCCGTATGAAAAACATTCAAGCTTGAAAAGAATAACAGTAGGATGATACCCGCAGAAGAATCATTGATCAAAATCCGGATTGGAACCGTGCTCACTCCAATATTAGTAGGAGCAGTTTTACTTCTAGACTCAGAGGTAACAAATTTAATAGATTTAAGCAAGCATATGAGGTTGTAATAAATGCTACGCGAATTATATTATAAGCCAACAGTCTGAATTAAATGACAACAATAATATGCAGTTTCTGTAAATGATGGTCCATCTAGAAGAGATTATTCAACCAAATAAAAGTCAGCGGGAACTTAAAATGCAGAATACAAGGATTTTATAATGGACGAAATAATATCTGGCTTCTCAACGAGATCTAAGGAAGCTGATAATGATAACAAAATCGATAACATAAAAAATATTTATTCACTTCATAGATAAAAAGAACAATGAGACGAACATAATTAGGCAAACCACTGAACTATACGTAAAGACTCTAATGTTACAAGTATCCGTATCCAGTTATCCACTTATGAGGTGAGAACTACCAATTCAGAAACAATCAGATGTGAGACGTATATACACTCTAGTCTAATTAATGCAAAATTTTCTGCAGCTCTAGACCACTAAGATCACTTTGATATGTCAAGCAAACCGTTAGGGCAACTTCTAGAGTCCCAAAAGAAAGTCATCACATTTTCTGAAGAACTCCAACTTTATGCTCGATATTTTCTGCTGCACATGACACCTTCTCCAGCAGTTCAGGCCAATCTTCACCAAGTATTCGGGGATTCAACTCCATTGCTACACCAAAGTCAGTTAAGGAAACTTCCTTCTCTAAAGAAGCTAAACCGACACAAGGTTTCAGCAATCTCTTCATGAAAACATCCAACCCATTGTTTAACAAGTTCACGCAATCCGTAGACGTGTTTAACCCCTCTGTTTCCAACTTTTGTTCCAGTCTCTTTCTCAAAGAATTCGTATCGGGGAGTTCACCGTTCTTATAGCAGGTTTCCACATCAAGAAAAGATGAAGATCCATTGAGTAGCATCTCTCTTTTCCCCTTTGCTTTAAGAAAAACTCCAAAAGGAGCTTTAAGAGGACTTCTACTATGAATCCCAGGGCTCCCAGAAAGTTGTTCGATTTCTTCTCCCTCTTCCACAGAAGTGACTTCAACAGGAGGCCTACTACTCAAAGACAAGAGCTCAGTAGCACTCTGCTGCTCCTGATACTTTACCGGTGAATCTTGATACCCCACACTGTGGGTCCCAAGTGGGCTTCTTTGGTACTTATTCGGCAATTTCACATTCAATGAAGTTTTTCCATTATTGTGCTTGGGAGGGGGTGATTTGGAAAAATGAGCATTCCTAATAATCGCTCGAATAAGCCCATTATGAAGTGTGACACTCTCCTTCCCCAACAATGCAATGCAAAGCTTATCAAAATCAGATTTAGCAATCTTGAGACTGAAGAACTTATTCAAGAGACTGAAATACTGCTCGGTTTTCTGACGGCCGAGCCTCATTTCAATCTGTAGCTTCAGCTCGATTGTATCAATGCGACGACAACGACCACCTCCAGGCATTTTACTTCCACAATTCATATAGCCAATTTCGAAATGCAATTAAATTAATCAACTGAAGGACAAAAACCCCACTACCCAATCTTCATTCCGTAGATCACTGGACACTAATCTTGTCTGCGCCGATCCAAGTCAACTCCAGGTGAGTGAATTTGGTCAACAGTCGAAGCTGACACGCATTGCCCAAAATTCTGCCAGAATTGAACAAAACGAGGCGCAATTCAAACTCAGAACAACTTTAAATCACTACAAATTACTCGTAAATTGTACTGCTTCAACAAATCAAAGACACATAATATGAAAGAAAACACGCAATAAAACCATAGGTCAACCAAATTAGAAAAACAAAGCGGGAGAAAAACATCAAACACTGCCACGATGCATACTTCACTACACCCCAAGTAAATAGACACAAATCAGAACGCCGGAGAACAAGACTCACCCGATTCAATTCAAGAAAACAGCTTCAAGCACATGGGTCTTCGAAAAAACCTCGTTTTTCGAAAAATTAGAACAGGAAAATCGAGGGGAAGCGGTGATCGAGCTTCGGCGGTGGTGTCAGACAAAAATTAGGGCATGTGAGGAGAGCATTGGGTGTGGAAGCTTCTTTGAGGGAAGTCAAAGGGAGGTCAACTACACGTGTGGTTTATGAAATTGGGAGGAGAAAGCGTTGCCCAACCTATAGGGTTTGTTTTGGATGAAGTTAGTGAGGGTTCTAATCCAATCCAATGATTAGTCGGACCAAAATTCGGGGATAAAAAGGAGGGTCCGAGGTTGAGGTCATACTTCCAGGCTCACCAACTTATGACTTTTTTTTTTTTTTTCTTATTTGACAAAAAAGAGAGGATCCGTGGGAACTTTGGGTACCAATGTAGGTATGAATGATGCTTTGCTTTTTGGTTGTTCCTTAGTGTGATATTTTGTGATTATTTTACTTGGATGGTTCTTGTTCCTAACCTCCTAATGGATAGTAATAATAATAAATTCTTAAGTACAATATTGCACACCGTGCAATAAGCCCAGATAAAAATTTCTCAATTCTTAATGAGTTATACCGGATCAGATAAAATTTTTAAGAAAAAATCACAGTAGTCCCAACATGTGTTATTATACGAATATATATGTGTTACCACATCTTAAAAAATTAATTTTTTGTTCTTTTAAAATAACTATAAGGATAATATGTATTTTTGCAAGAATTTATATATTTCTTAATTTTTTTTAATTGAGTTATGTTGATAATATGTTGTTAATGTAATAATACAATTTTAATACCTTACATGTGTTACTATATCTTGGTAGTCCCAAAATGTGTTACTACATGAATATATGTGTGTTACTGTAGACAAAATGTGTGTTACTTCTTCTTAAAAATTAACTTTTTGTACTTTTAAATTAACTATAAGGATAATATGTATTCTTACAAAAACAAATATATTTTTCTTAATTAATTTATTAATTTTTAATGATTTATATTGATAATATGTTGTTAACGTATTAATACATCTTTAAATGTCTTAAATGTGTTACAATATCTCGGCAATCTCAGAATGTGTTACTACATGAACATATGTGTATTACTGTAAGATAATATATATTTCTACTTCTTAAATAATTAATTTTTTGTACTTTTAACGTAACTATAAGGATAATATGTATTTTTACAAGAACAAATATATGTTTCTTAATTTTTTTTTTATTGATTTATGCTGATAATATATTGTTAATGTAATAATACATATTTTAATACCTTACATGTGTTATTATAAAAACAATATATATTTTTCTAAAGACAAATAAATATTTATACATACAATAACACATTTGCTCTTATGGAAACACACATTTATTTTAATAGTAATACATATTTTGCTCCCAGGTTGTGTTATTATATGAAAAAATTTGTGTTACTGTAAACACAAAATATATTCTATAAGAATAAATATATGTTTCTTAATTTATTTATCTTTTCTTTAAATTTAGGTACATTATTTCATGTAGTAACACATATTTTTTTACTATTTTATATGTCTTATTATATGAAAAAAATTCTATAAAAATCGATAAATATTTTTCTTAAAGTAACACATGTAGCTCTTACATTATATGAAAAAATTTGTTTATACAAAAACAAATAAATATTTGTAAAAAAAACAATTGGTCTTACAGTAACACTCATTTGGCCTTTTAGTAACATACATTTGCTTATACAGTAATACAAACTGGGAGCAAAAATCTGAAATTAAAAAATTGCCCAAATCTGAGCCGACCCGATCAAGATCCGTAAATTTTATTATTTTGACCCTGTCGACCCGCAAATTTTTAGATTTTTCTTTTTTAAATCAATATTGACGTGCAATATTGCATGTAAGACCCACTCATAATAATAATAAATTATTATTATTATTATTATTAGACCTTTTAAATTAATAATAATAACAACATGTGATTTTAGATTTTAGTTTGATACATCCAAAATTTTGGATTGTATCGTACATTATATAAAAATTTTTGTTTTAAAAAAATCATACCGATATTTATAAGTAAAATTTCGATATATTGAAATTGCAAACCATTTCATACCACAAAAAAATAAAAATCAATATCTAGTTTTTTATCGAAATTTTTTTATATTTCATTTCATACAGAAATATTAATATACCATTCCATGCCATACTGAGATGAATTTATGAAATATTAATATTTTATACTTCTCATTTTATATCTTTGTGCTTCTCAAGTTCCAAAGCTTCATCAATTCTGTCCAATTTAATATTTCTTCATTCCTATCTTCTATTTTTTTTCATCTAATGAAACCATAAACCTCCGAGTTCTATATTTGAGATCTACTTTTAACCGCTTGATTTTTTCTTTAATCACAAAGCCTCTCATGAATCCTTGAATAACAAATTCACAAAACTCTTGATGGTGTATCCACGCATTCATGAATTTAAATGTCCCCAATCAAAAACTTCAATTTCCAAAGCAATGGGACAGTAACTTCCTAAAACCATTTTGATATGAGCTAGACCAGAATACGATTGCATCTGGTTTATATCAGGTAAATGATCTCTTGTTTAAAGGTAAATTGATTAATCCTGAGTTCCTTATGAACTCATCAAATGCATTTACATCCTGTTATTACCTAAGTAATTTCTATATGGCTGGTTTCGGAATAACAAATATTAATGATGATCTTGAATAATTATGCTGAAAATATAAATAGCACAAAGAATTGCCCAATTTTTTATTACAAGATCTGGGACTCGTTGGTGTAGTTATTGTAATATCGAAATTGTGCATACAATGATAACCCTCTATGACTTTATTTATACAAAGATTTTATATCAGGTAAATGGAGCACATAATGTACTGTGGTCAACTAGGCGGTTATATTTCATGTTTAGAAATACACCTATAATGTAACTGACAGCTTCCATGTATAGTCATTAGTCAATAAATGAATGTTGCAAACCATGCCACAAATCAGGCATGATGACTATAATTACTCCATTTGTGTTGACTTTCATTTTAAACCAGGAGATCCTTGTTGCTCGTGCTCCCATGTTTACTATTCTATTTCTGAGCTCCATTTTGCTCATGCTCGTGCTCCCAGACTTAGACCATGCTAGTGCTTCGAGATTTGGACCATGCTTGTGCTCCCAAACTTGGACCATGATGGTGCTCCCAGACTTCGAACATGATGGTGCTCCCAAACTTGGACCATGTTGGTGCTTTCCAAATTTGGACCCTATTGGTGCTCCTCGCTTTACAACATTGGTTTTGGGTCTCGTCCGATTATCTTTGGGCTTATGCCTGTACTTAGGAATAATCATACCAGAACAATTGCCCTTTATTTTTTAATGCTTAATTTTATGAAGTGTAGCACATTAAAAGTAAGTGACTCGAGAGCAAACTGACTGGGATGAGTTAAATATCTTGTCCCAGGATATTTTGAAGCCATTGAGTGTGCTCCGAATGCCTTTGAGTCGTCTTGATGAGGTAATTAATTTTTGTGTCACTTATATATTGGTTCAAAAAAAGTAGCTATATTTACAAATTGATTCACAATTTATGCACATAAGTATAATTTTTTCTTGCACATAAGCATATTTTTTTTTTTGCACATAACCAATTTGTAATTAATGTCAAATTTATGAACTATTTTGTAATTTTCCTTTAATTTTTTAGGATATAGATGATTCCACTTCTACTACGTAGATTACGGAATCACATCTAGAAAAAAATAAACTCAATATCTCTTTAAGGCTTGCACTCATCATCTTAAATCCAAAATTCCTACTCCTAAGATAGGCTAGTTGAAATAAATAAAAAGAAAGAGCCCAACAACCAATTGACAAAATAAATTGGCCTAACTGCACGCGCCAAGTTATAAGAATAAGTTGGCCCAACTTAATTATTACACGATCGAAGCTAATTGTAAGAGTAAGTTAATTCCACAACTGAGGCCCATGATTTTATCCGAGTGAAAAGGATGGATCAACCTCAATGGGGATGGTAGTAGTGACGTATGATATGATGAAGGCAGACCTCCACTCTTCCTTTCATCCGGCCCTAGCATATGCGCTTCAATTCTGGAAATCAACCCTCATTCAGGTGATGTCCAATATTTGGTTGCACCATATGTGCACTCTAACCATACTTGGAAAGCTCCGGGTATATCGATTTCCAAATACTGTGAAACTTACTTATTTGTATTTGCTGACCTCAGAGATGAGACGTTATAGTGATATCTATATGAAGCCTCGTCATAAAAAATGAGTTGTAATGGGGGTGGCCAACCATCCTAGACCGAATGGTCGGAAGTGGTTTTGGGTTTCTGGGAGTTGAAAGTCTATGCAGCTTTTCAAAGGAGTCGAGCTTGATATTCCCACAGTCCTAAGGCCAAAATTACCAAGGAAGATTTTTGACCCGTTCTTTTCAAAAGAGTACTGATTTAATTTTTTTTTTTTGTAGGTTACACATTTTCTGGTGAGGCTGAGCTCCCCTTTGACTTTAGGATAGTGTTAGAAAAAAAATCTACCTGCTGCCTGAGGAAGACAAGCTTGTGGAAAGTATCAACATCCGATCTGCTCCCCTTGAATCAAGATTGTTCTGTTATCCAAATCATCTATGAATTGAATCTCATAAGTATCTTGTAATTTAACGTTGAACTTACTTCTGTGATGGATTGTATTTTTTAAATAAATTATTTAATTTCCTTTTTACCATGCAGGTAGGTTTTTACTTACATTCTTAATTTTTTTACTCAAATATATGTTGCCAAACCCAAAGGAAAAAAAAAAGAGGCAAATGATCAACCAAGAAAAGAATGGAGCATCTTGATCCTGTCCCAGTGTCAATGGTTGCATGGGCCGTGGTATCCGAGGGAGTGCCAATCCAGGACTCTTCTGTTTTCCCCATAGTGGATTCCACTTTTACTCTTCCCAATTCTTCCACCATGTGAGGCAAAAAATGACTCGGGGACTCAATCTTGAGCCTTGATGGGGTTGAGATGGAAAAATTTCCTACATAGGCAAGACATGAGGACTAAGAGAAAGGCCCTGCTCCTCCAATTTCCACCTCTGCTCCCTCACCAACGAGTACAAGTCATCTGAAGTGGAGTTTTCTTGAGTCGAATCCTAATTTTATCTTAAGATAAAGTACAAAACCCACTTTTCAACACATATTTTGAGTCTTCTACAAAAGTTCGATTCTTCAAAATATATATTAATTATATTTACTCCTCTTTTTAGATTTGTAGATGGTAATTCTCCTCTCCCTCCAATACTGCTCGATATTCTAACATCAAGGAGGGCTTCAAGTGGATGAAGTCTAACCCCATCTAAAATAGACTATTTTTGACCTTCCTCGGGCTTGGACTCATGAACTTGAGGATATCGTCTAAGGAAGCTATGGGGATGGCACTCTATTGGCTACTCAGATGTTAGCCCTTCAGACTGCTATTCTGGCTACTCAAGTACTGACTGAGAGGGATGAAAATATTGATGAATTAATGGCGATGAAGAGAGAACTAGCTCAGATAAAGGAGCGCGAGAAGAAGATCAGAGCTATGGTCGATGAGGACAAGAAAGAGCTCACAGATTCTTATTCTCAACTAACAAGCCTCATGAAAAAAAGTTGAACAAGGTAAAACTTTTGCTATTGGGGTGAAGTCACTCTTGAAAGAGGAGCTTGTGGAGATGGAGAGCCTTCAATGTGTAGCCATCAAGGAGAAGAAAAGTGCTGAGGCAGATGTTGTGTAGGTGTAGTCTGAACGATCAAGAGAGAGAACTGAGTTGTATGATAAACTTGGTGCTGCCTAGAAAGAACTTGTCGAGGCCGTTTAGACTCTCAAACAATTGCTCAATCAGGCTAAAGCCAAATAAGAAGACCCCACTAAAAATCCTGTGCTCTACGGTCAATGTTCATATTATCTTACTTTTGCGGATGCAATGTGATTGTGGCTTGAGCAGGTCTGCCCATAGAGGCTCTGACGGAGTATTTAAGACTTATGCTACTCGCTACCCCCTACCCTCTCCATATGTACTTTTATCTACGAATACTCGACCTTCAGACCAAACATAACATTGATTTAGACTAGTTTCTTGATCAAAGCAAACTCTTGCTCCCTCGCAAGAAAAACCTGATGATGATGAGGAGGGTAACGGTGAGGAAGGAGAAGAGGAAATCATGCTGATGCCATCGGGCCAAGCTTGATTGTTCCCACTGGAGATATTTTAGTAATTGACGTTATTCTGACCATCGCTGCTCCGACAATCACTACTCAAGCTATTGGTACTCCACTCAATGATGCTCCACTTAATGATGCTCCACTCATTGATGCTCCACCAAGTGAAATTTATCCGCGTTGATCATTTTTTCCCTTTTTGTTGTCAACTTTCTGGTTCAATTTAAAGATATAAATTGAACACGTATTTTCTCTTTTTGCTTATTTGCTTGAATTCTGATGCTCTCACTATAAATTTTATGCTTTGCTCTGATGGTTGAATGTTTGTCACGCCTAATTGCTTTCTTTGTGTCACCACACATAATGTGATCAAATGTCACTAGGATAATTTGACCACGTGAAATGCTTCGAGTTGATTATGCGTAAAATATTGGACGTCAAAGATTTTGATCCTGTTTAAACTACATTATTAATGATATTTAGACTTTATAGTTATACTCTAATAAGCTTGTGCTACGAAGATAATTAGCTCGCCTAGATGTAAAATTTAACGAACTTTAAATTGTAAAATAGTTAGCTCACCTTCTTTGATTTGCAAGATAACTAGCTCATCTTTAAGTTAGTTTTACCCGTATTGAGAGATTATTAGCTCGTCAAGGAACTTTTTTTCTAAAGGGTTATCCTCATCAATTATATTTATCAAGCTAAATCCATCATGCCTCACATTAAACCTAATTTACAAGATAATTAGCTCACCTTAAATTTAGTTCGGGTGACTTTAGCTCCAACCACAGTCATGCTCGCCATGGTTGAAGGTTTCACTAATTAAAGCAATGGAGTTCATACCTTGCTAACTCAAATGAGCTCGTGTGAGGTACTTGGAGCTTGCTAACTTCAACTATTGAACGAGTTGTGTTCACAAAATTTTATAGGCAAAACTTTCTATTCATTAGAACCAATATATCTACATGCACCCCAGGACTTTACAAATTGGAAGTTCATTGGAAATACTTCCTTAGGAGAGCAACATTACAGGGGTATTGGTTCGGAGTGTCATCTGGTTGCTCGAGCTGGTAAGTTCAATTAGATAAACATTTTGCTACCCTTAATGGGCCCTCCTTGTTCAATCCAAATACCCTTTTGGCAATATTAATTGTCTCCTTAAGAACGAGATCCCCTACTCTGAATTTTTTTTATCTTGATCTTGAAATTGAAGTACTTTTCTTTTTTTCAATGAAGATGGTTTCTATTGTTTTTCCTCTTCCTTTAGCTCACCCAACCTCTGGGCCATTAATTTTTTTACGGATAATCAGCTTGCCTTCTCATCTCCCACTCTCTGCATATATTGTGGGGAGATCCCTGGTAAGACTATGGAATATGGGACAGTCTCCCCTAAAGCCTCCGGAAATAGAGAAGCGAGCTCATCACTGAAGGGCTCACCACCAAGGATGATCTTATAAATCCTATCAATCAACTGTTTGTCCTCTCATCCTTCTGTTGCCCATACATCATTAGTCGATGACGACTCTCAGACTTGTTAATTTTTGCAACAAAATATGATATGAATTTTTCCCAAACTTAGAGAAGCCGTGGATGGAGCGCGGAACAAGATTCATATATCATTTTTGTAGGGTGGACAACGGGTTTTGGGTACCCGACGAGAATAAAAAAATCCGAAGAAGAAATAAACAAACAATTATTAGCATTACACATTTACACTCTTAACAATTCAGTTAATTAGTTTAAAGAAGTAACAAATAATTATATTATATAAATACTTATGTTATTTTTTTTAGTTATTTAAATAGTGATGGTTTCATTTGAGTTGTTTAGAACAATGGATGATTTAAATTTTGAGAAAAAAGTATAGAGGGAGAGAATACTGTGCTTGATTTGAGATTCATTGAGTGGCATTAAAACTTTTCAACTCTAGTTACATTCGAATTAAAATTTTAAATTTCACAAAAGTTTCTTAAAAAAATTATAATATGAAACTTATATCACAAGATGTACTTACTGATGCATTTATGAGCTCTTTGTTAACTAAGATCATCCAAGCTATTATATATGCTCAAAACTGGCATTGTGCGAACTCTACTCAAATAGATAATGAAGAAGACTTGAGTGAGCTCGAAGTTCTTGAGAAAGACATTATTATTATTATTATTATTATTATTTATACTCTTCTAGTTTTAGTTACTTATTATTCATTTTTATATATACATATACATTGATTGTAATTACTTTTTTTTATTTTGCAGAATTATTAAATTTAGGGATCACTTAAATTATTTTGGATTTTTTATTGTTGTCAGCCTATTCTCTCATGGTTTACCAACTACCATAATTTTGAATTGAAATATTGATATTCTATTACTAATAATTTATGCATTTATATTATTTTAAACTTTATTTCGTTAGCTCTATTTTGATTTGTATTAAGAATTAAGACCGCTTAAATTATAGAATTTTATGAAGTATTATGAACTATTGGATGAGATTTGAATGATGAAGATTAATTCATTGAATGATCAATAGTGTTTGAATAAAAGTTGTAGATGTTGAAAATCAGTAATCGGGAGCTTTTTGGCCGCCTAGCGCCTAGGGCCGCCTAGGGCTGCCTATTTTTTTTTTTAAATATAAAAATACAAAATATGGTGCAAAGTGGAGGTACGAACCCAAATTAAGAGTTGACAAAACTCTAAGTTTGGGGGAGTGATTGTTACTGTTCATTTATTTACATGGCACAGGCGCACACTTTATCTTGTTGATCTTGCTGAAATTATGCTTACATTGTGTTGATGGGTGTATCTGGTTATTGAGGAGTTGTGTGAATTGGTTTGCTTATACTTTGTTGTTAAGAAGGTGTAGCTTAGGCATGGTTTTAATTGAACACTTTGGGCTCGAACTTTGAATTGCTTAGCAAAGCCCTAAGTTTGGGGGGTGTATTTGTTTATTTGATTTGACTTCTTGTACATTTGCACAGGCGCACCTATCCTATGTGTTATGTGGTAGTGAAAAGTGGTACTTTTTGTTGTGATAATTCTTTGTTCCTAGAGTGTTGCTTAGCTAAGTGGTCTAGTTTTCTCATTTGTTGTGGTTCAAACCTTGGTCTTGAATGCATTAAGTTTATAACTTGTTGTGGTGATGAGTCTCTTGAAAAGTGCATTTAGTTACATTGTTAAAACCGGTGAGAATTGAGCCTTTAACCGAATTATAACCCAGTTTTGTTACTTGTGAGTGGATCAATGATTAGGGTCATAATTGCATGTTTTAGCACTCATTTCTATATGCTTTTGTTGATATTATATTCATATTTGACCCTATTATGTGATACTTTGTGTATTTAACCATTTTTGGCTAGAAAATTGTGATTGTGGGTGAAAATAAACAAAATGAGGAAGAAACGAGCAAGATTGAGAAAAGTCCAAATTCTGGAGTTGAGCAACATGGAGAAATTTCCTCTGTTGAAGAGCTTGAAGAGAGGATCGGAACGAAAGAAGAATCGAGTCAATCGGAGTTCTAGAGCTCAAGATATGACAAAAACAAGGAAATCACGCATCGACCGAGACTAAGGCCTCGGGCAACACAGACTCCTTCCTCGGAAGACAAGCCTCGCGCGACCTAATTACC
>JAPKLY010000379.1:12996-84513 GCA_026898435.1 Prunella vulgaris | reverse complement strand
TCCCCCTTTTTGATGATATCAAAACCAACTCAGCTGATCTCAACAGAAACATTTTCAATCAAAATCAAGATCACATAGGACATAAAAAAAGATCTTTAATTAAGATCTTTTAGACAGAATCAAAACGCAGCTGACAACAAGTAGTTGTCTGGAATCATAAAGCTTTATTAATAATAATAAAAAGAGAAATAATAGACAGAAGTAAAGATACCTAATCCTCAGCTGACTCAGCTGGACTATTACATGAGGAGCGGTCTTCTGCTGCTGAGCGGAACTTGCAACCAGTCTAAGAATCTCTTCTCTATTTCCTTCAAAGCTGGCAGAGAGTTGTCAGAAAGCTGATGAAAGAGTTGAGTGATCTGCAGCCAATGTTTCCTGATTTCCACCCAATCTATCTTTCCACTCACATCAGTTGGAGTAGGAAGATATTCAATCTCTGGTAACTCTGGCTGAACCTCTACCTTAAGCATCTTTTCTGTGATAGCTCTGAAGAACTTAGGAAAAGTTTCCTTCAACCAATCTCTGAACTCAGCTTTTTTCTCTCTCTCTCCTCTGGTATCTTCTCCTCGGAGAACATAGACGTGGATCATAGTTTTGGCTTTTATGGTTTTCCAGAGATCCACCAGCTCATCAGACAATTGATTGTAGAACATATCAATTGGTCCATCAACTAGAGGCTCATTTGGATCTCTAATGAACTTTCCACTCCTAGTCCTGCTCCCTTGAGCTACTGCTTTCCCTTTCTTTTTCAGCTTCCTCTGATATCTCCTCTCTAGCTCATCATTTATCTCCCTCTCCTGCCTCTTCCTCCTCTCCTCAGGGGTTTCTTTCTCAGCTAGCTGCAACTTCTTAGCCAGCTTTTCGTCCAAATCAGCATTCATTATTCTTTTCTTCTTTTCCCTTTCTACAGCGACAACTTCTTGCTCCTGCAAAGCCTCAGCCATTTTCTGATCTCTCAACTCCTGAGTTTTCTGAGCAGCCATCTTCCTGGTGTTGATGTAATCTTCAACATTTTCTATCCTAGCAGATAGAACCCCTTGATTATCCACCAGAAGAGCTCTCAGAGAGGCCATCTCAGCTTGCAAGGCAGCAATAGCAGCTGAGTTCTTCTCTTCCCCCTTTTTGATATCACCAATTACTGCAGCAGAGGGTAGAGAAGTAGGAAGCTTGTCCACAATATCTTTCAGGTCCTCCTGACCGTGTTTGCACTCAGCAATTTGTCCTTCCAACCGTTCGGAGACCAATCTGAATCTCTCAGACTCAGCAGCAAGAGAAGCAGATGCATCATCATTGAAAGCTCTGGCAGTTGCCTTGAAGCTCTGGAGAGTATTGAAGAATTCAATGCGAGTGGCATACAAGCTGTCCTCCATAGCTTCCTTCAGCTTGTTGCGATGGTCCAGCAGGACTTGATGAACATGAGCTTCAATCATAGAGGGGGCAGCAGACTTGGCAGCCAGAAGAGTAGCTTTGACCTTCCTGATGTGGTCATCAAAATAGCCTTTTAATTGTTCCAAGAGTGCAGGAGTTACCTGATCAGCAGGGGAGATCTCAAAATGTGCTGCTGGAGGAACAAACTCAGTCTCTGCTGTTTCAGGGTAGTCCAGGGCCACACCATCTTTGAGCAACAGAGCTCTGGCCACTTTCCTCAGCCCTTTAGGGGATGTCAGCTGGGATGGAGCCTTAACCTCCAAGGTCTCCATCAAAATTTCCTCCCATTCAGTGAAAGCTGCTTCTCCCATCTCCTTAAGTAGGGCCAGAAAGAATGTGACTGGCCCCTCTCTTGCTTGTGCCCAGGCTAGGCCATCAGCAAGGATGTCTTGGTAGGCTGGATAGGGGTTGAGTTCAGGAATGTAGAGGGAAATGTGGGCTGGGGCAGATATAATCATCCCTCGTTCAAGAGGCCCCTTTGAACGATGGTGAGATAGGCGTGCTTGTTTGGCCATTTCTGAGGGGGAATTGGGGTTATCGAGAATTATAGGTTCGGGGTGAGAGGGTTTGGGGGTAGCTGAAGGCTCTCCAGAGGTAGCCATCTCCTCTGGTTCATTGCCGACTGGGATTTGTGATGGTGAGGGATCGGCTGGGGTTGAGAAGTGTTGGGAAGGATCAGAAAAAGGTGTACGAGAAGCTGACCTGATAGGTGAGGCAGCAATACGTGTGTCTGCTGATGGTGTATCAGCAGAGGAATGAAGGACCTCTGTCTCAGCTGACTCCCTCTCTTTCGACTCTTCTTCCTCTGCATCAGAGCCAGTGGCAGAATCATCATCTGATGCAGCCTTCTCAGCTGACTCCTCCACATCCTGCTCTTCTTCTTCAGAAGACTCAACAACCAGCAGAGTAGGCTTCTCTGCTGAAGATTTCTCCCTCTTCAGACTGCTTAGCAGAGCAGTATCCTCTTCTTCATCTGAATCAGAATCAAAGGATAGCTTCCTTTGAATTGGAGTGGTGTCTTTCTTGGATTTCTTCTTCTTACCACCTTCAGCAGGCATTGGAACCTTCCTCTTCTGCTTCTTCCTATGACCAGCAGAAGGACCAGGGGCAACAGCTACTGTATCAGCATCAGAATCTGAGTCAGCTGGCCCAATGATGTCCAAGTTACTTCCCCTTAAGAACTTGGTGTGGTTGTACTCAACAACCCATTCCTTATCCCACTCATGCTGGGGCAGCAGATGATTCAGAAGAATAGTGATCTTGGTGGCCATGGAACACTTGGATTTAAAACTGTAAATCTGTTCCCCATTCACCTCCTTCACTAAGAACCTCTTGGACTCCTGCTCCAGGCGGAACCATAGCAGACTCACCCAGTCTGCTTGCACCCCATCGAGAATGGTGCGGGCCATACTCAGGTGGAGTTTGGTAATGGCGTCCAAACTCCCCTGTTCTGCCAAGATGACCTTGGTCACCACATCCATCAGGAACCGAAATCGCCTCCTCAGCATGGATTTCTTCAGGTTCATGGTGGTGTCCCTGTAACTCGCCCTAGCCATCAACTGAAAAGTCTCCAGGTAGTCAGCTTCCTTGTATTTGTGGGGTTGGACACCAGAGGAGGATAGGCCAAAGATATCAGCGACAACATCCTTGGAGATAACAACAGCGACTTCATTAACCAAGGAGCCGATGGAGTCTGTGCTGAACTGAGCCTTAAGAAGGAATTGAAAGGCATAGAAATTTAGGGTTTTATGGTCAGGGGGGGTCATGGAGATGAAGGTTCGGAGATTTTGATTTTGCATTGCCTTAGATGCCATACCTTCAAAACAGGGTTTGAGTGCAGAGAGAATAGTATGCAGGAAAACTTCAGGCAGAAAGATTTAGGAACAGAAAATTTCAGAAAGAAGTTTAAAGGAGTATATATAAGTATCGAGAGATATGAGCAGTTTTTCCAAAATTAAAACCGATCAGTTTTGATCGTAGATTTGTATTTTGCATCACACAAATCAAAGGTCCAAAATAAATGACCTTTGAGAATTTTGGAGGTGATGCGTGGGTGTCAGGATTTCGAAAGGTTTTGACCGCCTCAAAAGATTCCCCTTTTTGAAAAAAGTAATGATGAAAACACTTTTTGAGAAGATTTAGACGGTGTTAAATTAATTACAACTGACACCTTATTCGGAAAAAGGTAATAAATCCCCGATTTTTCGTAAACACAAAGATTTGATTGCCAATTTTCTAAAATAGTTTTTAGAAATTAGGGATTTATTAATTTTTGAAAAGATTTGATAGATAAAAATCGACATAAAGATCATAGAAATACTTATCGTGATGCTGACGTGGCAAAATCAGCTGATAAGAGCGATCCTTATGAAAATCTTTTCTGCTCATCTGGGTCTTTAATGTCAGCTGACATGGACCAGCTGAAGCAAGGTGGCCTTGTCTGACTTTCATAACTTATTCATGTATCAAGTTAGACATAACAAGATAGGGAAAAGAAGAAAAGAATAAGTAGACATACCAGATCAGCTGATGTGAGGATCAGCTGACTACTTCAGCAGAGTAGTCCTCAGCTGGGTACCAGCTGACTACCCGTTTACCCAAAAACTTTCTTTCTATAGAACTGCCCCTCCATCTATCATTCCTAACTCTGCTACTAATTCTCTGAATCTTACCTCTGCTAAGGGTTTGGTAAGAACATCTGCTCTCTGCTTCTCCGTATGAATCTTCTCCATCCTGATATCTCCTTTCTCAGCATGATCCCGAAGAAAATGATGTCTTATGTCCACATGCTTGCATCTAGTATGGAGAACAGGATTCTGAGTAATGGCTATTGCACTTGTGCTATCACAGAAGATGGGTATCTCTTCTGTGATCACATGGTAGTCCTTCAGCTGTTGTCTGATCCAGAGCAGCTGAGAACAACAACTACCAGCAGCCATGTACTCTGACTCTGTTGTAGAAGTAGCTACTGAAGTCTGCTTCTTGGAGAACCAAGATATCAGCTTACTTCCCAGAAACTGACATGTGCCAGAGGTTGATTTCCTATCAATCTTGCACCCTCCATAGTCAGAATCTGAATGCCCACTCAGCTAAAAATTGTCATCAGCTGGGTACCAGAGGCCTAGATTGTAAGTACCCTTCAAATACTTTACAATCTTCTTTGCTGCTTCCAGATGAGATTTCTTAGGATTTGCCTGAAACCTTGCACACACCCCTACTGCAAAGCTGATATCAGGTCTGCTGGCAGTGAGATACAGCAGAGAACCAATAAGTCCCCTATATTGTGTCTGATCTACTTTCTCACCAGCCTCATCTGGATCCATGCTAAAATTTGCCATCATTGGAATCTTAGCTTCTCTGCTGCTACTGATTCCAAACTTTTCTATCAAATTCTTGGCATACTTAGCTTGGCTAATGAACGTTCCATTGGACATCTGTTTTACCTGCAGTCCAAGGAAATAAGTCATCTCCCCCATCATGGACATTTCAAACTTGCTGGTCATCAGCTTGCTGAACTCATCACACATCAGTTTGTTGGGGGAGCCAAAGATGATATCATCCACATATATCTGCACTAAGAGAATATCATCTCCGTCTTCCTTTCTGAACAAGGTTTTATCTATCTTTCCTTTACTGAATCCACTATCCAGTAGGAACTGTGATAGAGTATCATACCAAGCTCTAGGTGCCTGCTTTAGTCCATATAAAGCCTTCTGACCCCTATAAACCTTGTTCCCAATCTCAAATCCTGGTGGCTGTTCCACATAAACTTCTTCTGCCAGGATTCCATTCAGAAAAGCCGACTTGACATCCATCTGATATACTTTGAACCCTTTGAAAACAGCGTAGGCCAGAAACAATCTAATGGCTTCTAGTCTTGCCACAGGAGCAAATGTCTCATCATAGTCAATCCCCTCTGACTGTGAATACCCCTGTGCTACTAGCCTTGCCTTGTTTCTATCTACTACATCATTTTCATCCTTTTTGTTCTTAAATACCCACTTAGTGCCTATGACCTTCTGATGTTTGGGCCTCTCTACTAGGGTCCAAACTTCTTGTCTTGCAAACTGATTTAGCTCCTCTTGCATAGCTACAATCCAGTTTGGGTCTTCAAGAGCTTCATGGATATTTTTGGGTTCTATCAGAGACACATAACAGCTGAATTGAGCACCCAAGTTTAGCTTTCTTCTGGTCTGAACACCTACACTTGGATCTCCTAGAATCTGTTCAGCTGGGAAATCAGACAATGTCTTCTTGCCTCTTTGAGGTGCCATAGTCTGCTCCTCTTGAGTCTTGTCTGAAATTCCCCCTTGGTTAGTGTCAGGAGTCAATGTGCCATCACCTGATGCTGATGAGGGCTTATCAGCTGATTTGGGCTCATCATCTGAATCTGAGTCTGATTCTATCCTAGGTACTACTACCTTAATCAGATCTGGCTTATCTGACAGATTCAGCTGATCCACCTCTTCGGCTAGCTTCTCTTTGCTGTACTCATGAAAAGATTCATCAAATACAACATGGGGTGTCTCCTCCACACAGAGAGAGACTTTATTAAAGACTCTATAGGCTTTGCTACTTCCAGAATATCCTAAGAATATTCCTTCAGCAACCTTAGCATCAAAAGTCTTTAACTTAGTCTTTCCATTGTCATGGATGAAACACCTACACCCAAAAGTATGGACAGAGGAAAGGTTAGGAGTTTTACCTTTGTACATTTCATAAGGAGTCTTCCCATGTCTCTTGACTGGTAGACACCTATTTTGGATGAAGCAGGCAGTATTGATGACTTCTGCCCAAAATCTTTGAGGAGTCTGATATTCAGCTAACATAGTCCTTGCTGCCTCCTTGAGGGTTCTGTTTCTCCTCTCAGCTAACCCATTCTGCTGAGGTGTTCTGGCAGCTGATGTCTTATGCTGAATACCATTATCCCTGCAATAGTCAGAAACAACAGAGTTAAGAAACTCAGTACCTTTATCACTTCTGATTCTGACTATGCTGAGGTCCAGCTCCTTCTGAATCCTCTTGAACAACTCCAGCATCTTGACCATAGTCTCATTCTTCTTGAACAAGAACACTACCCAAGTGAATCTTGTATAGTCATCAACAATCACCAGTGTGTACTTCCTTCCACTGAAACTAAGAGGTGAGACAGGTCCAAACAAATCCATATGAAACAGCTGGAGTGCTTTTGTTGTTGAAGTATTCTGCACATCTTTGAATGAGGCTTTAGTCTGCTTCCCTTTCTGACAGGCATCACACTTCTGCTCAGATGCAAACACCTCATTTGGTAGACCTCTGACTAGACCCTTCCTTGCAACCTTGTTGAGAGTCTTGAAGTTCAGATGACCTAACCTCTTGTGCCAGAGCCAGCTGATCTCTGATGAGCTTTTAGCAACCAGGCATGAGTCAGCTGGACAGCTTGCAAAATCTGCAAGATACATATTACCTCTTCTGAGGCCAGTTAGTAGCACCTGCTCATTTAAATCATTAATAACTAGACAAGAGTTCTTAGAGAATCTTACTGAATATCCCTTGTCACAGAATTGGGATACAGACAGAAGATTGTGCATGAGGCCTTCTACATAGTAGACTTCTTCAACTCTTGTTCCTTTGATCAGCAGGGTGCCTACTCCTCTGGTGACTCCAAAATTGTTGTCACCGAACACAACTCTAGGCCCATCCAGCGTTACAAAGTTCTGGAGAAGATGCTTCTCAAAGGTCATGTGCTTCGAGCAACCGCTATCAATGTACCAGACATGGCCTTTGGCTTCCCCTCTTTCTATAGGGCTAGAGTTAACCTGAAATTGAAACTCAGGTTTTAGGTACCCTATCTTTGGGTCCTGATTGGTTAGTATCGACTTTCTGGATCCACAGGTAGAGATCATCCATATGAGGTTTAGGTGATTTCAACCTTCTACCATATTTGTCCACAAAAATCATCTCCCTTAGAGGATCTTTTCTGGGGCGATGAGTGACAACAACAGGTTTGTAGATGGGTTGCTCAAACGGATAATTTCGGCTTGAGCCTCCGAATGACTCATAAACTTTAGCCGGTGAAGGCTTGCCTACTTTGGTTACATTAAAAGTAACCCAGGGCTGAGGTCTGTTTCGCTTGGGTTTACTCTGCTGAGATGACCCAGGCTTATCATTCCTCTGCTGATTCTGTTGAGGTCTCCTTGTCTTAGCTGAGCTATGACTTGGATTCCTCTTCTGATCTCGAGACTTCTGAGCTTTGGACTTATGCTGGTTGTCAGCAGGCTTCTGAGTTTGAGTACTCTTCTGCTCTGTTGAAACCTTTTGATCACCAGCAGACTTCTGAGCTTTGGAGCTCTTCTGTCCAGCTGGGACCTTTTCTGTCCTTCTGCTCTTCTGCCCTTCTGATCCAGATGCAGGCTCAGCTGACCCTTTACCCTTTCGAGGATCCCTAATTAATCCACTGTCACCTTTCTTCTTCTTTTGTGGTTTGGGTTTGGGATAACCAAGACCCCTTTTATCATTCACAGTTTGTGAGGATTCAGCTATTTCAGACACGGCATTCTTTGCCTTAGTCAGCTGATCCACTTTCAGCTGAAGCTGCTGTGAATTTTTGGTTATCAGTTCATTCTGCTTGAAGAGTTCATCGAACTTAGCTGTTAGCAGATTATGTTCTTCACTTAAGACAGTGTTCTCAGAAAGTAGCTTTTCTATCAGCTTCTCCTGTTCTTCACATTTTGCTATTAAGTCAGCAGACTTGTTAGCTTGTGAGTCATAGGATATCACTGGTAGTCTAGCACTTTCCAGATCTCGTCTCAAGCTTGAAACTTCAGCTTTCAGACTTGAGTTCTCCTCTTCCAGCTTAGAACAAACTTTTAAGGAGGATTGGAGATCAGATAACAACTTGTGTATATCTGACTCCATAGAATAGGTAGAGGAGCAAGATGAGCTAACAGAGGGGGTAGGAGAATTTACCTCTTCCACCTTAGCCATAAGGCAGATATCATCCTCTGATTCAAAATCACATGAGGACGAGGATGAACTGATATCCTGCTTCTCCTCCTCTGCCAGCAGAGCTCTCTTATCAGCGAACCTGCGATCTCTCTTGATCCTCTTCTCTTCTCTTTCCCTTGGGGTAAGTTGAGGACAATCATAACTGAGATGTCCTGGCTTGTTGCAAGTGAAACAAACACCATCTCCTCCTCTTCTGGGACTTGGATCCCTCCTTCTCTCTGGAGACTTATATCTGGTCTCCTGTTCATCTGATGGTCTTCTGGCATCAGATGACTTCTGGTATCTTCTGGAAGAGTCACTCTTATTCTTCTTCCAATGAGATCTATACTTCTGAAACTTGTTTGACATCTTGTCAAACTTCTTGGTTAATAAAGCAAGTTGCTCCTTTAAGCTCATGTCTTCTGGAGCAGAGGATTTCTCTTGACTATCAGCTGCAGCAGAGAATGCAACATTCTTTGTGACTGAGGAAATTGGAGTCTCATCTTCTTGATCTTCTTCTTGGATATCGAACTCATGTGCCTTCAGATGAGATAGCAGTGTATGATGACTCATCTCAGATAAATTCTTTGTCTCTTTAATTACTGTCACCTTCACTCTCCATCTAGGAGTAAGAGATCTCAGAATTTTGTTATTAATCTCTTTCTCCGAGTAATCCTTTCCTAAGGAGCTTGCCTTATTCAGTATGTTTGTCAGCCTCATATCTAGCTGATCAATGGTTTCATCAGCTTTCATTTTAAATGTGTCAAAGGTATGTAGAACAGCTTGAAGCTTGTTTTCTTTGATTTGATCTGTCCCTTCACACATCAAGGAGAGTTTCTCCCACATCTCCTTAGCGGTTCTGCACGTCTTGATTTTCTCTATATATTCTTTGGAGAGTGTCTCAATGATTTCTGTTCTGGCCACTTGATCGAGGTTGAAGAGTTTTCTTTCAGCATCGTTTAGTTCACTCTTCTTCTTTTCTGTCTTCCTTCTTTCACTAATTTCAGCTTCTGGATTCTTGCCATCACTTATTCCTTCCCAGAAGAACTTGATTGGCCCTTCCTCCAGAACATCTAACATTCGATCATGAATGGCTCCAAAGTGATTTTCCATCCTGAATTTCCAGTAATCATAATCCTCTATGGAGAATTCAGGCAACTTCCTTGTCTTGGATCCACTCTTTTTGCAGGAAGACATATCTGCAAGTGGTTAGATAAAAAGCACACAGATTTTTCCAAAAAAAAAATTTTCAGGGATCTGTCCAGGTGACTACCAAAAGCTTTCTCAGGCTGTGGTCTTTTGGACACACAGCTCTGATACCACTTGTTGGTCCCAAAGGCAGGTTTTGGGGAAGAATACACTTGAACAAGTCTAGAAGGGGGGGGGGGGGTTGAATAGACTTGTAAGGATTCAAAAAACCTTTTTCAAATTTACTGATTTATTCAGAAAATCAGCAGACTACTTGAGGTAGTCTGAATTTTGAAAATAGTGCGCTGTGTATAGTGCGGAAACATTTTAATGAAAAATTGTTTTTAAGTGATGTGCACAGATAAGAACAGAAAGAAATACGAAGAGACACAGGGGTTTATAGTGGTTCAGACCAACTGTCCTACATCCACTCTCCTCAATCCAACTTGGACTTGAGGGGCTCTCCACTAACTCGCTTACTCACTTACTTACACAGTTTTGAGAGTACTACTCTCTTTACAACTTGTCAATGCTATAATTGCAATTGACTTCTCACAGCTTCTATAAAGCTTTTACAAAGGATAGGTATGGATGGTGTTTTTGAGCGTAAGTGATAAAACTGACAGAGTATTGGCTAGCTTATTGTGCGTGTGAATCCAATACAGAAATTATCACTATTACTCTAATTTATAGGATCAAATAACTAGCCGTTGGAATGGACTAGAAATCTGAGATCCTATAATCTCGTATTCAATCAATCATTGTGATTGATTGAATTTCCTTCTTGATTCCCGTCAGTCTTTGCGATCTTCAATCAATCAAGTTTGTCCCCTTGATTGATTGATCTTCTATTCTGGAAATCTTCCTTTTATGTCGCAAGTTAACCCTTCAAATTGATTCCGAAGAATCTGGGCTGAGCACAAGACCTCAGCTGATCTGTCTCCTCAGCTGGTGTATCAGTCTGCTGATACTTGGACCTTAGCTGATGTGCAAGTTTGCTGGTGTGCACCTCAGCTGGTCTTCTTGACTTCGTCTGAATAAGTCTTTTATCCATGGTCCTTGTCTTGTCTGCGACGTGCTCTCAGCTGATCAGCTAATCCTTTGATATCAGCTGATCTGCTCTTCAGCTTATCGGCTGATGTTAACTTCTCTGATGATCTGCTTTCGATGCTCCAGTGTCAGCTGATTAAATCTTCTGTCTTCTAAAATCGGCTAAGTCCACAAGGTCTCAGCTGGTCTTCTCTTCTATGATAGCTTTGGATCTTCTAGGCAGCAAGGTAGATTCCCCCTTACTCGAACCTATCTAATCCTAACTACTCATCAGCTGACTAACATGTTCAGCTGGTCCTATTACAAGCTGATTTATTTTATATCATCAAAACATCTAACACAGATATCCTAACACTGAGTTTTCGGGAAAATTTGACATCAGTGTATTCCCCCTATACACTGATTATACTCATTTCGGGACCAACAGGGACCGCGCTGTGACCAAATTTTGGGTTTTGACCAATTTTGGTCCAATTTTGACCACACTCTCCAAGGTTGACCCACTCAATTCCTACACCTTTAAATACTCTTTTTCATACACAAACACACACTCTACACTCAAGAATCTTGACATTTCTCTCTCAAAAACTAAGATCAAGAAGAAGGAAGAATTTTCTTATATCTCTACCATTTCAACTTCTTTGATTAATTCCTTCAGTAGGTATGTTTTTCTTACCCCCCTCATTCTATTTCTTGTATTTTTATAGAAATTTCATGGTTCAATTTGTTAGAATTAGAAATTCCATGTTTAGGGTTCTTATGCATGATTTTGGAGATTTTTGATTCTATGATTGTTCTTGTGCAATTAGTGATGGAATTGAGCTACATTGTTGATGGGTAATCCATTGGGAACCCAATTACATGTTAATTTTGAGTATTTGAGACTTAATTGAAGTTTGAATTTTTGGGGGTAGGCATAGTGACGAATTTTGGAATATTTTGTGCAAAGAATGGATTTTTATCATTAAGTCTTGCTTAATGCTAGTAGTTATGTGCTATAGTGGTAATAGGTTGGATTAATTTGATTAATTCACTTATGAATTTTGCTTATTGAGGATTAATTGTGAATAGCATTGGCATGAATAGTGAATTGCATGATTATTTCATTAATTCTTAGACTAAGACCCTATTGTTCATACTTAGCTTGTGAATGTGTACTAGATGGATGATATATTTGAGTTTATTACTACTCTCTTGTTCATACTCTACATTTTGTTGGAAACGTCAAAGAGAGGAAATGGGAGAGCCTCTAGTTCAAGAACTAAGAAGGGTTGGAATGATCCTACATTGGAGGATGAGTGTTTTGCTAAAAGTGGAGACAAGCCCTCAAACCATGGGCTGTTTTTTGAGGATAATGCAAAATTCTTCAAAGCCTTCGAGAAAGTTTGCACCATCGACTTTCATTCGGGTAGATACTATAACAAGGGGTCTTTGGCGGTGTGCAATTTTGGGAGAGATGTGGAAGAAATGTTCACAAACATAGGTTGGAGGGGTTTGCTCTACATTCAACACTTCAATTCTTTCTGGAAATTAAATATTGAGTTCTTGAGCACACTTCAAGTCAAGGAGGTTGATGGAATACCTTCTAAAGCAAGATTTCGGATCAACAATGAGGATTATGTCGTGACCACCAACCAAATCAATGAATTCTTTGGTTGTGAAGAGAACATTGAGAAGCGTAACTTCTATGCTTGGGAGAAATTTACTGGAGCTCAAGATGTGTGGCACATGATTAGTGATGATGAAAATGAGTATATTTCTCTACATTCTAAAGCTTTTCGTCTTGCTAATCCGATATTGGTATGTGTGCATAAGATACTAGCAAATTTCATCTTTGCTAGACTTGAGAGTCGCAGGGTGAGAAGTGAAGAGCTATACATCTTGCATGCGATGTTAATTTCTAAGAAGGCCAATTTCGGGGCTTATCTTCTCAAGAACCTTTGTCAACAAGTCTCTAAGCCTAATTGTTCTTATGGTGGATTAATTGCGTTGATTGCTCAAAGGGTGAGTCCTTCACCGGGAAGAGAGGGTGTAAGAGGTGAGATGATTAATGTGGATTACATGATAAGGACAAAGAAGTTTAAGAAGAAAATGAATGTTCTTTGTTTTGTTGGGAAAAATATCAAGGATCTCTTTCCTCTACTTGAGTATGAATTAATTACAGTGAAGAAGAGGGAAAACTTGAAGCTTGATTCTCCCGAGCACCTTCGAGTGAAGGAACAATTTAATCGCATGTTGAACAAGAGAGTGAGGGGTGAATCTAGTTCACAAGCTTAAGAAGAAGAACAAGAGGAAGCCTAAGAGGAGCAAGAGCACGAGGAGAACTACTTTAAGCAAGGGGGTGCTCATGTGTTTGAAGGCCTAACCTACAACGAGTGGGCGTATGAAGTCCTATCTTTGAGGATTGATGTTAATGAGCTCAAGAGTGACTATTCACATATTCATGAGGATGTGAATACTATGAGGGACGATTTCCGGATTCTTAGGTCGGATGTGACCTCGATTCGGTCGGATGTGACAACCATGGGCACGAACATTGCAGAGATCCTCGAGGCTCAACGGGCGATGATGAATTGGCATGTAGGGGAGCTACATTTCACACATCCGGGTTATCCTCCTCAGTGAAGTGTACTAACTTCATGGGGATGGGTATTGTTTTCTCCTCCCTTATCTTGTGTTCCTTATCCGTATTTTTAGTGATTTCATTTGAGATATTTTGGGTATTGTATTGATATTTTAGTATCTTAGACTTTAGTTTGCTTTTGTTATGAATTATCTTGGATTTTGTAATGATGCTTGTAGTTGCTTTGATTGAATGCATTGCATGATCTTTTCTCCACTTTGCCAAACTTTTTAGACCCTTGGTCCAAAAAAGTTTGGGGGGGAGGTGTTTTCGTTTTGCAAATCTCATTGCAATGCCATGTTTAGGTTATGTGTAGTAGCTTTCTTATGCTTTGTGACCTTATGCTTATGTTGATGCCTTGTTTTGCTTGTTATGATTGCCATATTGTTTCTAGTTTAGAGTAGTGTGGCATGAGATAGTTTTATTGTTGTGTGGATGTTGTTGAGAGTTCATGTTAGATGTAGTGGACTTATTTCTTGATTCATGTCTTGTCTAGTTTGTGATATTGATTCTATGATGCTTGATACTTGGATGATTTGAGCATTTTGAGATGATATGAGTCTTGATCAACTTGAACCCGTGAGGTTTTGAGCTATTTATGCCCGTTTCAATCTTGAACAGACGATATTCTTTGATGTGAGTTCCACACATGTGCATTATATTCTAGAGCTTGGCTTGGGTCTTATTTGAGGCTACATTAGATGAAAAGTTCATATGATATGATTTGAGGCATTTCTTTGATCTATATTGAGCCACTTTGCCTATATGAGCCTACTAATGATATTATGATCCATTCTTTACCATTTTGTGCCTATAGTCCTTTCCTTTGGCTAACCACACTTTAAGCCATTTTCCTTCCTTTTTGGAACTCTCTTGTCCCTATGATTAGTAGAGTGAAAAGAAGGAAGGAAGATTGGTGATATGATGAAGAACTTGGTGGCCTAAGTGAAAGATATTTAAGAAATTCTATGCATGGATTGATATGAAAAGAAAGGTTCAAGAGCAAGTGCTAGCAAGCATGAGAAAAAGGGTGACTTTTGTTGAGAATATGATCAAGTTGACTTTTGTTGTGAGTATGATCACAACTTGTCAAAATGGGAAGAATGATTTTGGAAAAGTGTGACTTAGAAAGAGCATGAAGAGTGTGTGAAACATTGCATGAAGAATTGAATGATCTTTATGTTGATTCCTTCTTGCTTTACTAGTCATACTTAGTCAATTTTATCCATATCTATCCTTCCCTACCAAAGAGCCAACAGTACAACCTTAATAAAGTCCTTATTGATGTGTGAATGATTTGTCACTTAAGTGGTGGAGAACTTAGACTTGAGCCAAGCTTATGGTAGTATATGCATGTGGTGTGATGATTGAGAGAACATCAAACACTAGAGTGGTGAACTAAACACTTATCTTGTGAGGATCTTGATTCATTGATTTGATATTGTGCTTATTGATTCATTGTTGATGGTTGACTAGATGAGATTTCATTCTAGACTTGCTTGACATTGATTGATAATTTCATGGCACTTGATTTGTGCTTGATGCTTCATTGATACAATTATTCCCCTATCTTATCGCTTCGTTGCTCGAGGCCGAGCAACAATCTAGTTTGGGGGTGTGATTCGGGACATAATTGCATTTTTTGCATCCATTTCTATATGGTTTTGATGAGCTTATGTTAATATTTGACCCTAAAATGATATACTTTGAGCATTTGACCCTTTGTTGGCTAGAAAGTTGTGTTTATAGGTTAAAACGGGCAAAACTTTGAAGAAACGAGCAAGTTCGTGAAAGTCTGGATTTCTTGAGTTGAGCCAACTGGTGAAAATTATTATCATGTTGAAGAGCTCGAAGAGAAGGTCGCAACAAAAAAAGAATTGAGTCAATTGGAGCTCTAGAACTCAAGATATGAAGAAAATGAGGAAGTCTAGGATCGACCGGACGGGCTAGCCGGGACCGCGCGTCCACCTGCACAGGACCGCGCCACCAGCTGAAGCGGACCGCACGTCCAATCTTTGGACCGCGTGAGATTGAAGGTGCGCGCACGCGCTCGGTCCGGACTGCGCATCCACCTGAAGGGGACCACGCGCCGGGTCGGTTTCCTACAAACTTCAAGGGTTGTTTCGTCTTTTCGCACGTTTAATGAGGGGCATTTTGGTACATGCATGGAGGGTACTGTATATACTTCAAGCTCAGATTTCCAAGGACAATTCCACTCACTTTAATTCATTTCTTAGATGCTTCTTAGATTAGAGAAGTTAATGGAGGTTACCAAATGGGTTTATTAGATTTTGCTACTTTCAATCTTTGATTACTTTTGATCCATCCGTTAGATTTTTGATCCGTTTGTTCCTGTGTTCTTATCTTGATTCAAGCTACGTTTGTACGGTTCAATTTCATATTTCGCATTCCGGATTAAGAGATAGCATTTGGAGGTTTGTAGCTATTTTTCCAATTCTACTTCTATTGGTAAGTTTTCATTGATTTCTTTTGTAATAGTGATTAGAAATGATGTTTAGAAAGTTAATTGTAGTTTTCCATTTCCAATTAGCCATTGACTAATTTCCTTATGCATTGGTGTATGAATCCTATGAAGTAATATGGTGATTTTATTGATCTTATGATTGTTATGAGATATTGGATGATTGATTCTCTTAATTGGTGATATGAATGAATGCTTGGTATGCTTAATTGAATGGTTGGGCCATTAGGGAATTAGCAAGACATGAGAATTGAGCTTTTCCATTAATGATCTTGATTGAAGGTTATGCATGCTAGGTGTTTGATGAAATTCCTTAGGACAATGAGAGTTGCCTTTGTGAAAAGTCACCACTATTAGTGTGTTAAGTGTCATTAGGGAGACATAGGCACATTAACAAGACTATTGTCTAATCTATTATCCAATTGATCTTGCATGATTAAGTGATATAAACACCATATGAACTTTAGGAGGATTACACTAATGCATGTCTTCACACTTGCTCACTTTTGCTAAAAAGGTGATAGGTAGTCTTTACAATTCTTGCACAAGATT
Source organism: Prunella vulgaris (assembly GCA_026898435.1). Taxonomy (NCBI): domain Eukaryota; kingdom Viridiplantae; phylum Streptophyta; class Magnoliopsida; order Lamiales; family Lamiaceae; genus Prunella; species Prunella vulgaris. The sequence continues at coordinate 68,224 of JAPKLY010000379.1, read as the reverse complement.
AGTAGATACACACCTGATCCTTATTTGCTTTCATAGATAAGTCCTTAAAACAATAATCCTACTTCACATTTCCCTGTTTCCCTGTGTTCGATATTTTAACTTGGTCAACTTGCCGAATATACGACGACCACGTACACTTGCGTGTGAGCTACTCAATATTGGCAACATTGACCAAGTAATAAAATATCAAACTCTGGGAAACGATGCGATATCAAGCAAGTATTGAAGGTTTACAAAGGTTAATAGCTAAAAAAATAAGAAAAGGTCTTGGTTTCTATCTACTATTTAACAAAGATTAGTAAAATCTAACTATCACCTTAGAAAGATGAGCAAGTGTGAGTGATGTGTGCATTGGAGTAATCCTACTATGGTTCACCTAGTATCCTATCCATCCTAGCATGCAATAGGTCACTTGATGTCTTAATCAAGCAATCACTCTAACTAGTGTCTAGATTTCTCTAACAACACAAGCTAAGGGCTCTATCAAGTGTCTAGATCTCTCTAACTAACACACAATACTCAATTTTTGACTTCCTCGTTTTCGATCCGATGGCTCATCCGAGCTTCCTAGGGTCTTCATATGAGTCATTTAAACTTCTCCACATGCTCGGATCATATCAACTCTTCCTCTATAATCACGGATTCCTCTTTTTTGCTCGATTTTCCATATAAAACACATTTTCTTGCCACAAGAGGTCAATAACACAAAGTATAGCATATTAGGGTCAAATATGAACATAAACCAATCAATATCACATCAAAATGGATGCAAAATGATGCAATTATGACCCTAATCATGCGACATATCAAAGGTTAGTAAATAAAATGTTTGCTAATCAAATCAGCAAAACAATTGAAGTTTACATTGACGACATTATCTTCAAGATCCAGACGAGAGAGGATTATCTCCATGACCTCACCGAAGTATTTTCGATCTTGAGAAGTTATAACATGAAACTCAATCCAAAAAAATGTCATTTTGGGCTAGAGTCAGGAAAGTTCCTCGGGCATATTGTCAGCCAAAGAAGAATTGAAGCAAATCCTGAGAAGATAAAGACAATCCTTGACCTCGGAGAGCCCACCAACATCAAACAAGTTCAAAGGTTGACGGGGTGCTGGGCACCACTCAACAGATTCATCTCGAGATTGGGAGACAAGAGCAGACCATTCTTCAACAAAATCAATAAGAATAAATTTTCATGGAACAGAGAGAGCCAATTAGCATTCATTAGGTTTAAAGAGTACCTCGCCAACCCGTAAATTCTCTCCAAACCTATTCTAGGTAAAAAATTGTATCTATATCTAGTAGCATCAGAGTCGGCTCTCATTGCAGTGTTAGTTCAGGCTGAGGGACAACAACACCGGCCCATTTATTTTGTGATTATAGTACTTCATGATGCTGAGCTACGTTATACTTCGCTAGAAAATTGGCTTATGTACTAGTAATGAGTGTGAGGAAATTGTGATCATACTTTTTTTTACCATCAAGTAGAAGTTCTCATTACTCTTCCACTAAGATAAGTGTTGCACAGGCCAGATACCGATGGGAGATTGCTCAACTGAACGTTAGAGATAGCCCAATGCGGGGTCATATATCATCCACGAACGGCGGTCGAAGGTCAAGCTTTGGCAGATTTTATTGTGGAACTAACTTTTTCAATTAGCTCTACGAAATTGAATCATCCTTTGTGGAAGCTGTATGTAGATGGCTCTTCCACGAGTACAAGTTCGGGGGAAGAAATAGTATTGATTGGTTCGGATGGTGAATTCTTTACTAATGCAGTGTGTTTCAACTTCCAAACAACCAATAACGAGGCAAAATTAGAAGCATTGGTTGGTGGTCTTGAGCTCGCAATAGCTATAGGAGTCAAAAGGTTACATATTTTTAGACTCCTTTCTGGTTGTAAACCAAATGAAAGGCAAGTACGAAGCCAGAGGTGAACAAATGGTGAAGTATCAAATTTTAGTTATTGAGATGTGCGAGAAGTTTGAGCAAGTCTTTATCGAACATATAGCCCACGAGCAAAATTCATAAGCTGACGCTCTCTCTAAGCTCGCAACTTCAGAAGGATCAGCAGACTTCTCAAATATCCAATTAATGAGGTTAGCAAGCCCATCGATCAAAAGACATATGGTTGCGACTGTGGAAGAGCTCGAGGATAATTAGATGACGTCCATCATCGTTTATCTCCAAAATAGAGCACTTCCAGAAGATTGAACAAAAGCTCAACAATTGAAAATGCGGGCAGCAATATACATTCTTTTAGGAGATCAACTCTACAAGAGAAGTTTTTGTTTGTCACTTCTAAAGTGCATCACCCTAGAACAAGGGAAGAGAGTCTTAACTGAGATCCATGAGGGGGTATGTGGAAATCATAAAGGAGGGCGAGCCCTCATTTACAAAATGATGAAGCAAGGGTATTTTTGGACCACCTTGAGGAAAGACGCCAATGTTGATAGGCGAACTACTAATCAAGGATTATGGAAATAAACAACGCAAGGTTGAGGAGCTAGCCAACATGATTCAATGCTATGACATCAGCTTTGACCAGTCAACGCCACAGATAGAAGAAGAGCTCGCCAGGAGCTCGCCTAGGTGAATGATGACACATCAACAATTGACCAGTTGACCAGCATGAAGAGAGAGAGCTCGCAAGGGAGCTCGCCCAGAGCTCGCCTTGAGCTCGCATACTACCAGGAGACAAGGCCTGATCCTACTACCATCACCACATCCCAGTGAAGCACAAGGCAAGGGAGCTCGTCAAGGAGCTCGTGCAGACCGAAGTGAAGCTGATAGCTACGTAGGGAATCAATAGTGATGTAGTAGGACAAAATAATGTAATTAAAGCATAGTAGTGAGTAAGGACAGGTGTTAAGGACACTTGTCAGCACATTAGGCTAAATAAGCCCATTAAGTGCCACCTCACAACATGCAAACCTATAAATAGGTCTCTTGTACTCATTTTCTCTCTCTAAGCTCATAATACTAAAAACACTTTCTCTTACTACTCTCACTTCTTTCTCTCTCTATTAAATACTCACAATAACAACATATCTTTGATTATTGTTTGGTGGAATTCTAGAGTAATTACAGCCACTAAAACACCTAATTAGTAAATTCCATCAACAACCAAAGTGATTAGGGTCATAATTGCATCTTTTTGCATCCATTTCTCTATGGTTTTGATGTGCTTATGTTCATATTTGACTCTAAAATGCTATACTTTGTGCATTTAACCCTTTTTAGCTAGAAAGTTGTGTTTCGTAGTGAAAACGAGCAAAACTGGCGAAAGACGAGCAAGTTTGTAAAAATCCAGAAATTTTGAGTTGATCCAATGGAGACAAATGATATACCATGTCAAAGAGTTCGAAGAGAGGGTCTCAACGAAAAAAGAATTGAGTCAATCGGAGCTCTAGAACTCAAGATATGAAGAAAACGAGAAAAGTCGAAAATTGGACGTCGCAATTACACTACGATCGAGCGCTGGTCTTCTTACATCCGAGCGAATCCTTTCTTCCCAGGGTAAAGCCGTCTGCTCGACCACAAAGGTAGAGCCACTCGGCCTTACCCCTTAAAACTACATCCGAGCGCCAGTAAGAGGCAGATAGAGCGGCGGTCCGGATTTCCACATTTTTAAGGGTATTCTCGTCTTTTTGCGTGTTTAATGAAGGGCATATTGGACCAAACATTGTGGGCACTATAAATACTCAAGGAGCAGATTCTCAAAGCCATCTTCTTCATTAGTTGGATCATTAGGTAGTTTTAGAGAGAGAGAGAGATTAGAGGTTACTTAGTGGGTTCTTAGTTAGATTTCATACTTCTCTTTACAATTACTTTTGATCCATCCATTGGATCTTTAATCCGTTTGTTCCATTATCTTAGTCTCGTTATTAGCTACAATTCTACGGTTCATTTTATGATTTTAAGCTTTGGATCAAGAGATAGCTTTTCAAGGTTTGATGCTTGTATTTCCATTCATCTACATTTGGTAAGTTTTCCTTTAATTCTCTTGTTTTAATTCATAATCATGATGTTTAGAATGTTAATTGTTGATTTCCAATTCCAATTAGCCATAGGCTAATTCCTTGTTGCATGGTTGTATGATTACTATGGTGAATTTAGTCTCTTGTTAATCCTATGCATGAATTATTGATCTTGATGTGTTAGTTCTCTTATTAATGACTTGTATGAATGCTTGAGATGTTTAATTGGATTGTATGGCTGATATGTTTTAGCAATGAAATGAGAATTGAGCTATAAGAACTTTATGCATGCCAAGTGTTTGATGTTTGGCTTGTATGACCAATGAGAATTGCATATTATTTAGACCTCTTAATTGGAGTGTTGGGAGTTGTAGAGAGATCTAGACATCCAATAGAGCCCTTAGCTTGTGTTGTAGAGAGATCTAGACACTAGTTGGCTTGACTAAGACACCAAGAGATCTTTTGCATGCTAGGATGGATAGGACACTAGAGGAACCGTAGTAGGATTACTTCCATGCACTCACACCACTTTCGCTCACTTCCTTGAGGTGATAGCTAGATTTACTTTACTTTGTTGAAGTAGATAGAAAACATGATCTTTTTCTTGCTTTCCTAGCTATCCACCTTTGTCAACACTCAATACTTGCTTGATATCGCATTGTTTCCCTGTGTTCGATATTTAACTTGGTTAACTTGCCACGACAACAACGACCACGTTCACTTGCGTGGAAATCATACACGATTTTGGCAAACACAAAGCTTATGCGAAGGCTTGCCACCAATGCCAAATCTATGGACCAAATATCAAGCTCACCCTGGAGCTGCTTACTTCTTTGTATAGTTCATGACCTTTAGCTCAATGGGGGATAAATATCATTGGTCCATTACAAAGTGCTCCTGGTGGCTTAAAGTTCATTGTTGTTGCCATTGATTACTTTACTAAGTGTGCAGAAGCGGAGCCTTTGAGAGAAATTGATCAAAGTTAGATGATCAAGTTTATATGGAAGAATTTAATTTGTCAGTTCGGGCTTCCGCAAGCAATAATACCGGATAATGGTAAGCAGTTTGATGGCTCTGAGCTAAGAGGTTTCTATGACACTGAAAATCAGAAAAATCTTCTCAACACTTTATCATCCTCAAACTAATGGCCAAGTGGGGGCAATTAACAAAATATTGAAGCAGACTTTGAAGGCCAAACTCGAAGACAGGAAGGGCAAATGGGCTAGTGAGCTTCCAGATGTGATGTGGGCTTATGGAACAACCACGAGAAATTTGACAAGAAAAACCCCTTTTACCCTAGCATTTGGTACTGAGGTAGCTATCCCATCCGAAGTAGCAGTGCCGAGTCACATGACTTCGCAGGAGTTTGGGAAAGAGAATAACATAGCAAGAAGAATTGACCTTGATATGATTGAAGCGCAACGATTGGCCTCAGCTCACAAAAAATGTTACATACAAGCAACAATAAGAGAAATACTTCAATTCAAAAGTCAAGGTCAGAAAATTCGGAGTGGGAGAGATGGTCCTCGAGAAGATAAATGATGTAACCAAGTGTGTATTTGGACTGAACTGGGAGGGCCCGTTTAGGGTGACAAAATGCTTGTCCAATGGAGCATACGAGCTCGAGCACCCAGATGGAACTCCGCACCAATACCCTTGGAACGCTACTCTCCTAAAGAAGTACTTCTAGTAGAATGAAATTTGGTAAAGCATGGAGGACGTGTAATTTTTGTGATTGTTATTAATATAAAAGTATTTACCTTTTCAAAATAATGCTCAACATACCTCACACAAGCTTTTTACAAAGTTAGCGAGCTCCAAGTATCTCACGCGAGCTCTTTTGAGTTAGCAAGATGCAAAGCAAATCACTTTAACTAGTTAAATGTTCAACCATGGCGAACATGACAATGGTTAAAGCCAAAGTCATTTGAGCTAAATGAAAAGTGAGCTAATTATCTTGCAAAATTGTTTTAGTGTGAGGCGCAGCAGATTCTACTTGACAAATGTGATTGACTAGATTAATCCTTCAAAAATAAAGTCCCTTGATGAGCTAATGATCTCTCAAATACAGGCAAAAATCTATTACAGCAGGCAAAATATCTTACAATATTATAGATTTAAATAATGATGCAAACATAACATAATTGTAACAATAAAACGTAAACATCAAAATATGTGCAGTTCAAATGCGTAAGAGAAAGTAGATGTTCAAAATGCATCAAGGAAAACCAAGTCTGAATGTCGATAACTAAGAAACAAAGAAAATAAGACAACAAATCAACTTGAAAGATGCCCTCTAAGGATCAACATTGAGGAACTATCATCGTTGTGCAGAGAAGCAATGATTCAAGGTTAGTATGGTAGTTCCGCTAGATGGATCAATGATAGCCGGTGCAACAATATGTGGAACAATGTCGAGATTAGAAATATTTTCAGCTTGAGCAGTGGAGCTGGGCTCAATAGTGTCAACTTGATCACCCTCCATCTCTTCTTCGCCATATTCCTCCTCCTCGTCACCTTCAGGAATGTCTTGTCCCGAAAACATAAGCTTACTTTGATTGGGAAACCAACTTAAATCAATATTAAGTTCTGTCTGAAGGTCAAGGATGCACAGATAAAAATACGAGTGGAGAGGATATCGAGTAGCATAAGCTTTGAAGCGATCTTCTAAAGCCTCTGTGGGAAGACCTGCACGAGCTGCAACTCAGATAGCATCCGCAAAAGCAAGATAGTACAAACATTGACCAAAGAGCCCATGATCCTTAGTGGGGTCTTCATCTTTAGGTTCAACCTGATCTTGCAGTTGCTTGAGTTTCTGATTGGTTTTAGCTAGTTTCTTCTGGACAATATCAAGCTTGTCTTCCAGCTTTACCAGTTCAACATCGGCCTCGGTTTTTTTTTTATCTTGAATTGCTATACATCAAAGGTTTTCCACTTCTACGAGCCCCTCTTTCAAGCGTGCCTCATTCTCCTTAGCTGAAGATTTCTCGGCCTCAGTTTTATTCATAAAATCTTTCATCGTAGAGTAAGACTCAACAAGCTCTTTATTTGCCCTTTTGACAAGTTCCAAAGTCTTCTCTTCACGCTCTTTCAATGCATTTAATTGCTTTTTCATGGCTCTGAAATCATCAAGCTCTTCATCCTTTTCGTTAGTGCTTGATCGATTAGGATAGTAGTCCGAAGAGCAAACATTTGGTAGCTAGGTATTATCTCCATGACTTTCTTGGACAATATCTTCAAGCTCATGGGTCCAAGCCTGAGGAATTTAAAAAATAGTCCGACGCAGATGACATGGTAGTCCTCGGCTTATTGAAGTCCCTTTTGAAGTTAGAAAATTAAACAGCATCGAAAGACGAGGAGGATCTTCGGCAGAATTCCTATAAGGAAAATATGATATGTTTTAAAATGAATTTATGTAAAAATCCAGAGCATGAGATAAGTAAGGAGAGTTTTCCACGTTACCTTTGCACTAAATCAGGGTCTGACCCAAGGAAACTCCTCTCATAAGGGCTTGTCTTCACTAGGGAGGGAGCAAAGGTAGAGATAGAAAGTGCAAAATTCTTTCCCTTGTCTAAGTGTGTTGCCTGAAGACACAATCCCTCACATCAACCTCCGTGTGGTCCAGGGACGTTTCACGAATTCTTTTTTTCACCCGCTTGAGATAATGAATCGGGACGAGTAGAGGCCAAACCTACCAGAGAAAGAGTAGAAGATTCTTCGAGTGGCATGTCTTCAGATGTCACGGTCCTTGTAACCTTTGACTTTTAGCAGGAACAAGGTGATTAGGTTTCTTCCTAGGCGGACCACTGACACTTCTTTTCCCCTTGCCTTTGGGTTTACCAATACCTATTTATGCGTAGAAATCTGAAACATAATCCATTAGGGTATGTTTATTTTGGGATTTAAAGCGTCGTAGCAAGTCATGACTTTGAAATCTTGAGATGTGAAAACCTTTATGAATAGTAAAAGTGTGTGTTTGTTTTGGGATTTTAGTAGGGTAGGATGTTACTTTATGTCAAATCAAATTGTGATAATGAGTGATTTTATAGGTATAATAATAGGTATAATAGGTATTTTATGAGTGTTGTGTTGGAAAGAGTAATAATAGGTTTAATAGGTATTTTTAGGTGTGGATTGAGTTTGGGATGTGAAGTCCGGATGTTAAATCCCAAACTCGTGTGGAGCGTGATCGCAAAGTCCTACATCCATCCGAGCTAGTCCCAAAACAAACATACCTTTAATTCTCGAGGCAGGAGTCGAAAAGGGAAAAATCACCTATAATAATAGGAGCAGAAGTGGCGAAGGAAGTAAATCAATCTTGTTTGAGAAGAGACAACCCATCGCATAATTAGGTGTGATGAAAAACTTCAAAATACTTACGAGGTTCACGTTGTAGGTGGTTCGGATAGCAGAACAGTTTTGAGTCGAATTGAGCAGATCGAACATTAAGGTTATCAACACGTCTCTCTTCTTCAAGGAGCAGGTATATTTTTTCCAATACTATCCTGAAGTCAAAAGGGAGATCAACCTCACCAGGAAAAGTATAACCTACAATGAGGAGGACTAATTAGATCAATAGTCTTTGAAAAAGATTGATCAAAAGTTTTACTTGATGATTTTAGCTTTGGAACCACGGGGATGTTAAGCACAATCCTGTCGGAATACTGCATGGTCTTCCAACTCCTAAAAAATCCTAAACCACTTTCAAATGTCCGGTCTAGGATGGTGAAGCACAACCTCTATAACTTATTTTTCCGATGTCAACATATATAGGTAAGTGAGCTCTCTCACATTTGGGAGTCGATATAATTGAAGCTTCCCAAATATGATTAGAGTGCTTATGAGATAATACCAAGATTTGGTCATTAGCTGTATGGGGGCAATTCTCCAATATCTAAGCACATGCGTGATGGCCGGATTAAGGATAAAGCAAAGGCCCATCTCCATCATATCATACATGACTGCTACTGTTGGGAAATGATTAATAAAATGTTTTGATATAATCCCGAAGACTCCCCTGTTAAAGATAAAGAGTTGTAAAGCTTAGATAAATAGCCTAACTGTTAGGAGGCTATGTCAAAAAGTTAGAAAAACTCTGTTGAAAAAAATCAGGATACCCTAAGATAGAACTAGCCTGACTTAGGTCAAACTTGCATGATGTAGAGTTAGGAAATACACCCAACTCAGAATAAAGGCACCTCAGGAGACTGATTATAAGTGACCTGACACAACTCTCTTGAGGGACAAGCCTGATGCATTTAATACACTTCAGTATTAAATGAGATTGGTTGCAACACTTAATTGAAGAAGTCTATGTGGAACAACCCCTGGATTTGAGGAAGGCAACAAAGTGTATAAGCTTAGGAAAGCCCTATATGGCCTGAAACAAGCCCCAAGAGCCTGGTATGACACTTTGTCACAGTTTCTCTTGGAGCATGGTTTCACTAAGGGAAGTGTTGATAGGACACTCTTCAGAATCACAAATGGAGAGGACATTCTCCTGGTTCATATCTATGTGGATAATATCATCTTCGGATCACAAAATGAAGACCTATGCACAAGATTCTCACATCTCATGAAAGGAAAATTTGAGATGTCCATGATGGGAGAGATGAATTTCTTCCATGGATTGCAAGTCAGGCAGTCCCCTGAAGGAATATTCATTAATCAAGCCAAATACACAAGGGAGCTGATACAAAAGTTTGGATACAGCTCAAACAAGGTGGTCAGGGTACCTATGAATACCAACACAAAGCTTGAACCTGATGAAGAAGGGGAAGCTATGGATTAGACTACCTATAGAGGAATCATTGGATCTGTTCTATACCTCACAACAAGCAGGCCTGACATCACTTATGCTGTAGGGATCTGTGCAAGATATCAGGCCAGTCCTAAGAAAAGTCACCTGAAAGCCACAAAGAAAATTCTAAGATATCTCAAGGGTACTGCCAATATGGGACTTTGGTACCCCTCTGATGATAACTTTGAGTTGATAGGCTACTCTGATGCTGACTGTGGAGGATGTAGAATTGACAGAAAATCAACCACTGGCACCTGTCAATTCCTTGGAAATAAACTAATCTCATAGTTTTCAAAAAAGTAAAGTTTAGTAGCAACAAGCACTGCTGAAGCTGAATATATGGCAGTAGGAAGTTGTTGTGCTCAAATTTTGTGGATAAGGCAGCAACTAACTGACTACAACATACAGGCCAATGAAGTACCTATCTTCTGTGATAACAACAGTGCAATTGCAATATCACAGAACCCTGTACTTCATAGAAGATGCAAATATGTGGATATAAGGCATCACTTCATCAGAGATCATGTGGAAAAGAAAGATGTATGTCTTGTGAAAATTCACACTGACAAACAAAGGGCTGACATACTCACAAAACCTCTGGCTGAACCTAGGTTTCATGAGCTATCAGTGGAGTTAGGATTACTTGATCCTGATTCAGGAAATTGATCAAACTACTCAAGTCAAGGTGAATCATTCATAGGTTACCCATCAAGGGGGAATGATCAAGTAATATCAGTGGACTTGGCTGATAAAGTCCACTGATATCTTCAAATCCTCTGACAGTCAGTAGAAGTCACTCCACTGAAAGTAACTGGACTGAGAAAAGTCCCCTGAGAACTCCAGTGAGACATCCTCTGACTGACGGTTACTTTATTGGTAACTGTGCCTAAAGGCGCATTTAATGCGATAGTAAGTGTGCAGTAAAATCTCGGGAGGTGTTTTTGAGAAGTTAATTCTCATGAAAAGCCCCATTTTTAACCGCCATCCTTTTAAATCCTAACACTTGATCTAAACTCAACCTACTTTCCATTTTTAGTAATAATTACAAAACACTTGGGAAGATAAAACACTTTATCTTCCAAATTATTACTTTCATCTCAACCATTGATCAAAACATCTCAGATTAAATCCCCACCCTTGCTTACTCATATAAATAACTTCCACCCTTAGCAGTTTTACCCACGATTTCACATTTCCCATTTTCTCTCAACTTCCAGACCTTATAACTTTCAACCCTTGTGTTCTTACATTTCATTTCAACATGTCTTCCCCATACATTGATTTTAAAGAGCTTTCTAATAGCAAGAACTCTTGGTACGAGCCAATAGTTTCTTTCCAAAACCAAAAAGCCTTAAATGACCCACAACTCCACCATGTTAGAAAAGCCTTTCAATATATCCAAAATGCCGGACTTAGAAAATTTCTGTCCATTGGTCCTGAAAAATGCTGTGATAGAATGTCTTGGAATTCTTTATTGATATGGAAAAGAGTGTTACTTCCATCAGGTCCGCTGTAATGATGGAAAAGAGTGAGACAAGAAAGGATAAGAAGGGCCAAGTGGTTACTGCTCCAGTAATGAAGAGGCACAAATTTGTGCTAAGGTAGGAGGATCTTCATGACTTCCTAGGGCTTCCAAGTGAAGGCTTGGACCCTAGCACATACATGGTTGGACAGGAAGAGGAATTCTTGGATACCATTACCAAGAAGAAGGAGCAGTATGTGCCCAACCTCAACAAGAAATTGAGGAAACCCAAATTTGAAGTGTTGGCTGAGATTGTTGGGAAATGCATCCTAGCCAACCAAGGAAGCATTGAGTAAGTCAGCAAGATCAAGCTCAGGTTGATGGCTGCAATTGTACACTCCACTGACAGAACAAGGTTCAACTGGCATGGATTCTTCATATCCAATCTAAGGGAGGAGAGAAACAAGCTGAAGGAGGTGAAATGAAGGTTGGTGGTAGAGCACAAACTGTGCTATGCAACAAAGGTATCTTTGATTCTGGAGAAGTTGAACCTGAAATATCCATTTGCTGATGCAAGGCCCTGGAACAAGGCTAAAATCTTGTTCAATTCTGACAAGATGCTGGAGAAGATGAAAGTATAGGGCCCTAAGTCAAGAAGGAGGACAACCCCCTCTACTGAAGCCACAGAAGACAGCCCACCTCTTGATCTGAAGAAAAGGGCTCTGAAGCGTAGTGAAAAGATGAAGTCCAACAAGGAGGAAGAACTGGAGAAAAAGAAGAGAAAATTAGTAAAGAAAGCGTTTGTGGAGAGCAAGGCTATGAGTAGCAGCTCTAAGACCTCCACCACCCACTCCTCTGCTGAAAAGTCCACTGAGGAAGAAGAGGAAGGAATGAAATCCCCCATTCATCTCCTTGCCTCTATTGACCTGAAGGGTATTGAAGAAGGGCAGGAGGGTGAGGAAGCAGAAGGAGAGGAGGAAGAAAGCTCAGAGGAGAGTGATGAGGAGGACACTGAGTCTGAAGACAGAGATGGAGGGAAAGAAGCCTCTGAGGACTCTCAAAAGTCTATAGAGGAAGCCAAAAACACATCCACTGAACCAATAACTCATGAAAACCCCACTGAAGGCTCTCAAAAGCCTGAAAGTGAAGCCAAAACACAACCCCCTATCACACAGGGCAGTGACATTCTGCCATTGTTTGAAGTAGCAGATGAGGAGGAGGTCTAGTACACTTACTTGGACTCTCTGAAGAAGCTGGATGAAGCATGGATGATTGAGGGGCCCAAAGAAAAATCACCTGAGGATCAGGACAAAGAAGAAGGGAATGAAGGAGCCAATCCAACTGATGAGGGTCAGGCTGGTGCTAGTCAGGGGACATCCTAGGCCAATGGGAGTCAGGGCACTGAAGGACAGAATGTTGCAGATCAACCTGAGTCACAGGGGACTCAGACAGAAGTTGTGCCCTCCCCTGATGAAACACCAATTGCTCAAATTGAAGGAGTAATCTAAACTGTTGTTCAGGCTGCTGTTGAGCCTAAGTTTGAAGGGAAAGTACTTGCCAGTCTGACAGGAAAGGTTGAGAACATCGAAGTGATGATGGAGGAACAAGCCGTTGAAACTGCTGTGCTAGAAGAGCACCTTGATCAGGTACAAGATTCTAACCTAACCCTGATCACTAATCTGTCAAGTAATGTGGATTAGATGGAGATGCATCTCTCCAAAGAGATCAATGAGTTGAAGGTAAGTGTAGAGCAAGAGAGACAGGCTCATGCACAAGCCATTGTAGCAGTCAGGCAGGAGAACAATGAAGAGAGGGAAAGGATAATTCAGGCTACCATCACAACCTTGGTAGGTGGCTTGATGGACCGAATGCATGAATACTTCACAAGAAAGGAGAATGCCCTGAAGGAAGAGGTTGAAACTCAGGTTAGGCAGGCACTTTCAGTGCTTCCCACTCAGCTGGCTACAAATCTGATAATCGATGAAAGGTTAAAGCCCTTCACGAACTTTGGAGTGGATGCTGCCTATCACCTGAAGGCATTGAATGAGGAAACAAAGCACTGTCTCACCAACCTGAGAGTAGTAGAACAAGATACAGCTAAGCACTCAATAGCTCTTGCTGAACTCTCTACAAGAGTTAGCAAGAATGGGGAAAGGAAGGAAGGCAGGTCAGGCCACTAGGAGGACCATCAGTGGGCAAAGGGCCTGATCCTGAGAAGTTTGTTGCTGATGTCAGAAAGGAAATTGACACCCTTGTCAAAAAAGGAGAGCAGGGCACTGCTCTTGAAAAAAGATAGGGGATTGCTGATGCAGGAAGGGAGACCAGGCTGTCAAAAGCCAAGGAACTGATCCTAAGGGAGAAGAGACAGAGGAGTGAACAAAGGAGTGGGAGTGTATCTGACACTCAGGCCACGAAGAGAAGGACATAACTTGCTGTTGAAGGACATAACGAAGAGAAGGACATAACACTGGTTGTTGAAAGCCCCATCCCACTAGCCTAACTTGCACCTAGTCAGCCTGAAAAGGTGCAGTCCACTGAAGAATTGTTCAAGCCTACCCTGAGCCCCTTGGCTCAGGCAGTAAAGTCAGGCCAATCACTGGATGAACACAATCGCCTGAAAGCTGAGGAGAAGAGAAGGGTGATTGAAAGTGGACAGTTGAAGTCCCCACCACCAAGAAGGCCAAGCAACTCTTATTGGAGAATGAAGGCAAGAAGAAGACATGCTCAGACGAGTGAGCCAGTTGCTAAATTTCCCAATCTTGACTCCTAGGTCCCCAAAGGCATCAATGATCAATGGGAAGAGGTAAAAAGGGAGTTTGTCTACTCCTACTGTGTGACAGGGGAGTTTGCTGAAGTTGAAGTTGATGAAGTCTTTCATCAGAAGATGATGGAAAACTGGCCTGCTCTCTATCCCAAGATTCTGAATGCTTGGGAAGAGCACATTGGTGGAGAACACTTCAAAGCTCCTGGCCCCATTCTTTTTATGCCCCCAATGGATGCAAGTGGGGAGGTCAAGATGCATGAGATCTTGGGAGAATGGTTGCTGATTTGTGAGCAGCTTGGGTTGAAGGGACACAACATGGAAATCATGCCGAAGAAAATGGAACTGAAAAGGAGAGTGTTTAGCCAGTATGGATTGGAAGAAGCCTTTGGAAGCCTGTAAGCAAGTGGACTGAAGAAAGAAGACAGAAGGGGAAGAAGAAGTTTGCTCTAAGTTTTTTTTTTATTTGGGCAGGATAGTATTTTTTATTGCAGTGTGGTTGTGTAAACTGTAATCAACTCTTGAGTTAATGAAAAATATCCATCACTTTTGAGCCCAGGATAAGATCTCATTATCTGTTAGACCATTGCACTATCATTATTTGAACTATCTAACTAACCTACAGGTACACTCTCAGGGGGAACTTTCAAAATTAAATTTTTCTAAGTACAAGTCCACTGAGCAATAGTCCAATCAGTAGTGTCTTTGTTTTATCAAAAAGGGGGAAATTGTTGGGAAATGATTAATAATTTTTTTGATATAATCCCAAAGACTCCTCTGTTAAAGATAAAGAGTTGTAAAGCTTAGATAAATAGCCTAACTGTTAGGAGGCTATGTCAAAAAGTTAGAAAAACTATGCTGTAAAAAATCAGGCTACCCTAATATAGAACTAGCCTGACTTAGGTCAAACTAGCCTAATGTAGAGTTAGGAAATACACCCAACTCAGAATAAAGGCACCTCAGGAGACTGATTATATGTGACCTGACACAACTCTCCTGAGAGACAAGCTTGATGCATTTTATACTCTTCAGTATTAAATGATATTGGTTGCAACACTTAAATGAAGTGTTAAATGCAACAATGGAATGTTCTAAGTCACCTGACGAAAAGACAGAAGACTCCAATGTAACCGTTTTGACTGGACTGAAGAACAATTAAGTCAGACTAATAAGAAGCTGCCACCTATGTACTGACCTGACACAAAAGACTGACCTGTCAGTACCAAGTTCAGAAGCAACCAGCAACCTAGGATGGCACAGTTTTCAAAGGTGGCTGCATTAACTCTAAGCAGGCATTTAATGAGCTTTCAACCATTAATGCTTAAGAGTTGACTATCCAAAATCTGAAGAAGATCTTGACGAACGTTGGACTACAACATTTGACATATTTGACCATTCCAAAATCTGAGAAAGATTTTGAAGAACGTTGGACTACCAAAATAGCTTGATTTGAAACTATCTCTCGAACGGGTTGTCTTTCAAATTAAGTCTATAAATACAGAAGTTGATGAAGAAGCTAAGTACGGGAAACTATCAAGCTCATCTGAAAATCTAAAAGCTCTCCAAAGTTCATCTCATTCTCAAGCACTCGAAATCACTCTAGTTTCCCAAGTGCTTACATTGCTTAGAGCTCAACTTTGTAATTAGGCCTACACTGTAATATCTTTAGAAGCCTACTGAGATAACCCAACCTAGATATTGCTCATTATTGTAAAGGTTATTTCAACCTTAGTTGGAGAACTCAAGCCCTTAAACTGAAATAGGTTGAAGGCTGTGAGTTGAAAGAAAGTAAGTTGAGTAAGTGTCTCAATCTGAAATCTTAAGAGGACTAGGACTCAGTGAAAATCCTAAAGATCAAGAGAAGTTATTCTTGATCAGTGCACCTTGGCACTTTAACACAAGGAATTCCTGAGGTTAAGGAATTCTCCTGTTAAATCCGAAAAAATGGATGTAGGAGAGTTCAACTCCGAACCACTATAAATCCCCTGTGTCCTTATTGCTTCATTCTTTTATGTTGTGTTGATAATTCTTAAAAAGGGTGTTGAATTAATCCGCTGCAATACCTAAACTTTGATAAAATATATACAGGCCACCTGTCAGGGGACCTTTCAAGTCCACTGATAATTTAGCAGGTAGCCTGTGTTCTTAAGTCTACTGCAAAAAACCATATTTCCAAAAATCTGTACTTACAGGTGTATTCCCCCCATACACCTGTTATTGTTTATTTGGGACCAACAGCTACCATTCCCGCATGAGGTTGATCCACACTCTCACTCGGATAAGGAACATAATAATGAATGTCACATGGCGTATCCCATCTTTCTCGCCAAGAGTTGAGCTCATGTTGAGTCATAATACTTTGAATAGTATTAGAATGCCAACGAGTCACGTTTGGTTTGATAAATAATTTCTGAGTGCGAGACACGAATATATATGGGTAGTTATCCAGATATAAGGAACGAGAAACTGAACGGAGGACCAACTATCTCATCAACAAACAATTTCCACAGTGACCATGCTCGCTCAATATTGCAATCGATAGAAGAAGATTTATCTCTAGAAACACATTTTGTCGAATTAGAGTTATAGTTATCCACGATCTTCATTAAAGTGGATGAACTAATCGAAGCATTCCTCATCGATGTCGGCACTTTGTTATCAAACTCATCATCCATATTGCGTAGACGACTTAAGAGAGAATGACCCGCATTGTGCGAAGGTTTGACCTCAACGTCAACTCCTTTAGAGAGTCTTCGAGACATATTTATTACAATAAAAAACACAAGAGTTGGATATGGAGCTTACTCAATTACTGCTTGAGGAATCTCTTGAGATTGTATGCATTCTGAAAGTGAGTGCATGCAAAAGAATATATATTAATCCGACATTTTTTAAGATCAAATCAAAAGAATGCATAAAATATTTTATGTCACAAGAAAGCACACTCGACATTAACATATCAATGACATAATATAGCCCTTAACATCTGTCATTCAATTGCTTTAAGAGATCAACACATTTTCATTGATTTCTCCAAATAACAATCAGATTATACATATACTCCATCATATTCATCTCCTCAATCAGAATAATTTGCGGAACTAGAGTTCGGCACCATCTGTTTCTCTAGCAACGCACCCCACTCGTACGCGGTGCTAGTTTTTTCGCCTTGACATCCAAACTACATCCCGCCGCCAAATCAAAAGTTCACAGACTGTCGGAGAAACCATTGATAGGGGAGGGATCATGCGCAATGGAATTCCTGGCAGAGTACCAACCCATCGGTGACATACCAGATTATCACCGGCACGACAACACAATTGTCGCAAATCTGGAAATAGAGGTGTTTCTTCAAGAGGGTGTTAGCGAAGTGCACGTGCTAGTCATATGACGGGCAGATCATGACGCTATGAGCATGATAATAGAGTATAACGGGCTACTCGCCGCAATAATCACAGGAAACGACCACCATAGAACTTTTATAAATCTTGATCGATTGATGGATTGTAAAGAATAGGGTAGCAATTGCAAAAAGGCAAAATCTTGCCATAGCCATCATAATTTGAGGAGTAACCATCTAGGCCTCACCTTGTCGTGTAATTCTGCATATTGTGCAAAGTTTTGGCATAATTCTAACATAGGATCCAATCTTCCCACAACTTTTTCATGCATTATCAGGCATTATGCGATAATATATATATATATATATATATATATATATATATATATATATATTTATGCTAAGCGAGTTTATGAAAGAAAATAATGTATATATACTTGTGATCAGTCGTACGTTGAGGATGACAAAAGGGAGCCATCGATGCAATCTGGCGAGGAATTAAAGAGCACTACAAAAATCCTCCCGTCGCAAAAGATGGTACAAGAGGAGATGGTAGCGACCGGTGTGGTCAGAGTAGCATAGGGACGAGAGTTGTGATGGCTGTTATGGCCAATGACAGAAGATAGTTGTCAATACAAATCGGTGAAGAATAAACCAGCACTACAGAAATCCTCCCGTCACAAAAAAAAAGAATACGGGAGAAGATGGTAGCGGCTGGCCTTGCAGGCCATCGTCATACTGAACAACATCGTGGAATCACCCCATCGTTGAACTGATGTTGGAGTAGAAGGGCAAATTGAAGGATGCCTGCTTGTTCGGACAATCTTAGTGTTTTGATTAGATCCTAAAACCTCTTGATGATTTGCTTATGTATAGTTGGTCAGGATAATAGATTTCAGGATAGTCAAGTTAGAATAAATTTTCTATTCACAGGTATTCAGTTCAGGGGGAACGCACTGAAGACTGAAGATTGAGGGAGACGTCTACAAGATCTGAAGTCAGAAGAGCATCCAATCCTGAAGGTCTAGTTCGTCTTGAAGACGACTGACCTGAAGTTGATCCTGAAGAACATGAAGATCGTCCTGAAGCTGAGAAGAATCATCCTGAAGACTTCCACTGATGATGTTCCTACTGAGTACACTAAGCATGCTTAGGTCAGGACTCACTCAGTGAGGGCAAGTGTAATGGAGAGTTAGCATTTATGCTAACTTCTAAGGACAAAAGGAATGTCAGCACTTCGTATAAAGACAAACATTTATTCTAAATAATGAACGAGAGAATCAGAGTTATAAATGTACGAGGAAACAAAAGTCAGTCGACAAACTAGCCATTGGACAAACAGCCAGTGAGGAGACGACACGTATGTATGGAGACTGCACTGTATTTAATGCACCTCATAGTCGCAGGCGGTAGATCAGAGAATTTCCATACTTAGCATGGGAAAGTCAAATCAAGTAAAACTACTGTCTGCACCTACCTAATGTAGGAAGATTTGAAAAGATCTCCTCCAATTGATCTTTTCAAATCTCCCTATAAATGCAGGAGACCTTGCCCCTATTCAAGGTTACGGGAAATTTCCAAGCAAGAAATCTCCAAGAATCCAAGTGCTCATAGCTTATTATAAACAAAACTCTGCAAGTTTAAATTTCCCTAGTGTTGTAGTAGGATTCATTTCTGTATATTGCTTAGAGTGATAATCCTATCCTTAGACTTGTTTTGTTAGAAGGATTATCACAAACCTAGTTGGAAACCAGAATACCGAACCCCTCAGGTTGTGAGAAGGTTGGTTAGAAGGACTGAGACTTGTAAAACACACAGGGGCCAAGTTCCTAAGAGAGGAAGGAGGTTATTCGTGCACCTTGGCACGTTAAAAGCAAGTACCTATCCTAAGTGGATAGGATAACTTCCTGTTAAATCAGGTCATGGACGTAGGAGTTGGTTATCTCCGAACCACATTAAAAATGCCCCTGAGTGCTGATTTATTTGTTGTTCAGGATCATACTGTCATCATACTTAAATTGAGCATTCAACATAAGTTTTACCATTTCAGGAGAAACTAATTCTCTTGAGCATAATCAGTGCACCAGCCTTAACAACTATTTTCTAAGCAAACGGAAATCAGTTTTCAAGAACTAAAATGAGTAAAAATTTAAGGGCTCACTTCCGCATGTAATTCTAGCTTACTGAGATTGCTATCCAACTGACTAGCTTCCTGAGCGGTCAGTAGGTGGGTTATCTCTACTGAGCTTCCAAGAGAACATCACTCAGACTCAACCTATTTATCTCTTGACTGATCAGTCTCTGCTGTCCCTGAGACCATCAGATCAGTGAGAATTATCAGGATCTTCCTGACTGAGTTTGTAAGAGTATTTTCCTGAGATTTTGGAAAATCCAACATCAGTGTATTCTCCCCATACACTAATTATTACTCATTTTGGGACCGACAAGTGGTATCAGAGCAGTGGTTCAAAAGACCACTACCTTTGATTACCAACAGTTTCTGAGGAGAAAGTTTTGGTAGTCTACCTGAGCTAGATCTTGTTTCTGAAAACTGCATGTCATGGCATCTTCTAAGCGCCTTGAAGGCAATCTTCCTGAGTTCTCTGTTACTAATTATGACTATTGGAAGTTCAGGGTTTTAGCCCATCTTCACTCTATCCATGATCAGATGTACAAGGTGATAGAGGAGTATCCTATCACGTTCATGACCAACCACTCTATCACCTGACCCGTTTCTGGAGGAGTACCAGTTCCTCAGGCAGGAGAAGTGCCCGTGGAGAGGTCCACGCTTACATCTGACCTCATTAAGCAAATTGGACTAGATAATGTTGCTAAGAACATTATACTCCACACTATTTCCTTTGAGAATTCAGTAAGGCTGATGCATCTGAAGACTGCCAAAGAAATTTGGGATGCTCTGGCAGAGATGAGTGAAGGTTCTGTGAAGATCAAAGAGAATAAGAGAGACCTGGCGATCAAGAAGTTTGAGAGCTTCAGGATGCTTGATGGAGAGTTGATAGACCAGATGGAGTCTCGTTTCATTAACCTGATGAATGAGTTGGCAACCCTTGGGAAGGAGTTTCCCAAGAGGGAGGTGTCCTCGAAAATCCTGAATTATCTCCTTGAAAGATGGGATACTGGTGTTATCATGTTGAAAAACACTCAGGACCTTACGAGTGTCTCTCACACTCATCTCTTCTCAGAGTTAAAGGCTCTTGAGTTCGACCTCAATAAGAGGAAGAAGAAGAAGGGTGAGGTCAGTGAGGATACGACTGAGGCAAGGATGCCTGAGAAGGAAAAGAGTGTTGCTCTTAAGGCCACTCCTGAGCCTGAGCAGAGATGAGCTAGCCGCCGAGTACAACCTGATGGCCTGGAGTTCAAGAAGCTCAACTCTCGATTTGGTAGGTATAAGAAATTTTATACTGATTTCAGGGATAGGAGATATGCCATCCCAATGAGGTTTAGTCCCCGGAGGGAACTGAGGAGGGGCTCAGACTCCAGGAGAGATCGAGATGATCCTGAGCATTGGAAGGAAGAGAGAAGCTCCAGAAGGAGGCATGAACAAGATCCCAGAAGATCCAACTCCAAGCAAGAAAGAAGTTGAAGGAGCCGGAGGGATTCTGAAGGTAAGCGCTATACTGATAAACCGGGTGTAAGTGATGCAGATAAGTGCTATCACTGCAAGAAGACCGGACACTATCAGTATGATTGCCCGGAGCTTAGCGCTCGAGAAAGAGAAGACCGGAGGGCAAAGAGAGACCTCAGGGCTTCAGATCGGAGAGCTATGCTTGCTGAGGATTCCTCAGGTTCAGATGGCACAGGAAGCTGATCCCCTGATCTCTTCTAGATGAAGATTATGATGACCTCTACCTGATGGCAGATGATGAGGTATGTTCTTCTGCCTCTTCTCCTGATCACGCACCTGAGCTTAGCTCAGACTCAGCTAGAGATCTCGGCCTTCAGCTCACATTAGAGCAATTGATGGCTGATTTCTCAAGGCTTCAGGAGACCCATACTCACACAGTGGATGTATATGCAGAACTGAGTAATGAAAATGCTCGTCTCACTGAGATACTCAAAGTGAGAGATACTGACGAGGCACTGAGTTTAGTAAGCCTCCAAGAAGAGCTTCTGAATGCCCGAAATGGGAATGAGGAGTTCACTTTGAGGTTGAACGACTTAGAGCCCTCAATACCTCACACTCTGACTCTTGTGAGATTGATCAGTTCCTACTTCTGGAATAGTTTGAGCTTGAGTGGATCACCATGCATGAGATGTTCAATGTTGAGTGGCATGTTTGCCTCAAGGCTGAGAATGCTGCTCGCCACCTTGAATTCTCTGTAAGGCTGGTTACTGACCATGAACTGGTGCTTCCATACATCACTGAAATTGAGTCCCTGAGAAAAGAAAATGAGCACCTAACTCATCAGCTGGAGAAGTTATACAAATCAGCCCAAATGGTTGAGAAGTTAACAATGATCTCCCAGTAGACTGATGGTGCTAAAGTAGGGTTGGGTTTCGACCCGGAGACAGAAACAGAGGTGCTTCAGGCAGCAACTCTGGCATGGTATTTGTCCCTGCAAAAAATGATGACAAAGGCAAAGGTATTTCTCATCAGGATAATGGCTCAGGAAATGAGGGAAAGTCCACTGAACCCGTCGGATAACTGATCGAGGGATCAAGGTCAAAACCTAAGGGAAAAGGCCAAGAAACCTCATCAGGAGCCGAAGAAGACGGACTAGGGAAAGCCTAAGGCTAAGCCCAGGAATACTCAGGCCCAGACAAACTCCACTACGAACAAGTCTAAGGCTCAGCCAAAGAATGTTCAGAACGGAGGAAATCTGAGAAAGAACTCAGCCCCAAGTACTTCTCAGGCTCAGGCTCATAATACTCAGGGTCGAGGGAATTCAGGTCAGAGGAAGACTCAGGCCAAGCTAAGGGATACTCAGGTCCAGAAGCCTCAGACGGGGCACAGGACCCATCAGGAACGTCCTAATCCTCACAGGAGAAGGACTAACCAGGTGGCTCCTGAAGGGCGACGAAATCCTAATTTCGATAACACTCACTCCAGACCTCGTGCGCCTAGAGGTCAGGAGAGAGTAGCTCCTTCCCAGGACAACGCCAAGTCCACTGCACCCAAGCCAAACAGGAACTGGAGGTCGGCCCCCAAGAAAAATCATGAGGCCTCCGCAACTCAAGCTGACACCCATACACCCTCGACTTCCATGGCACCCAGGAAGAAGAGAACGGTGTATGTTGATGTTTTAGGAAGACTGTTGGGACAATCTGAGTGTTTTGATTAGATCCCAAAACCCCTGATGAATTTGCCTAAGTATAGTTGTTCAGGATAAAATAATTCAGGATAGTTAGGTTAGTAATTCAGTACAGGAGGACCATGCTGAAGACTGAAGAATATTGGAGTCGACCCAATTTACTGAAGTCTGATGTGCAATCCATCCTGAAGAAGTCAGAGTCAGTTCTGCTAAAGACTGTCTGTACTGAAGCTGAAGAACGAAGCCTGCTGATCCATCCTGAAGACTATCCTGAAGTACCATTGGCTGATGCTTCTACTGAGTACACTAAGCATACTCAGGACAGAACTTAGTCAGTGAAGAGTAAGTGTTACCTATCAGGCTGTGCTGAATGCACTTAAGACCTGACTTAGGTCTTGGTTCAGTTTACCTGAATCATGTAAGTCCAAAGCAAAAAGGTTACACATACTGGGCAAAATAACCTATCAGGCTGTGCTGAATGCACTTAAGACCTGACTTAGGTCTTGGTTCAGATCACCTGAATCATGTAAGTCCAAAGCAAAAGGTTATTTATGCTATGGGACAAGAGACAAAAAGAATGTCAGTAAGACTCCATTAAGACACACGTTCAGACTGAGTAATTAACAAGAGACTCAGAGTATTGAATGTACGAGGAAGGACAAATGTCTGAAAGTCAACTAGCCGTTAGAGCGGAGAGCCAATGATCTTTCCACACTTATGTACGGAGTCCACGCAACATTTAATGCGGCATTTAATGCGTCTCAAAAGTTGCAAGTGATGTGATAACTTGCCAGAATAAGCATGACGGGTAGGCCAAACAGTATTTTTAGCCTGCAATCTACCTAAAATAGGAAAGATTTGATTTGATCTCCTCCAACGGATCTATTTTGAATCTTACCTATAAATATGGAGAGCCTTGCACCCATTCAAGGCTAACGGGAAATTTCCAAGAGAAAACTCTCAAGAATCCAAGCATTCAAAGCATATTATAAACAACACTCTGAAATTAAATTTCCCTAGTGTTGTAGTAGGATTCACTCTGTATTTGCTTAGATCGATAGCTCTATTATTTAGCATTGTTTTGTATTGCTAGAGCTATCTTAGTTGGAAACCAGAATACCAAACCACTCAAGGTGTGAGATTGGTTGGTTAGAAGGACTGGGACTTGTAAAACGCCCAGGGGTCAGTTCCTAAGAGAGGAAGTTGGCTACTCGTGTCCTTTGGCACGTAAAACCCAAGTACCTATCCTCAGGGTTTTGAGGATAGCTTCCTGTTAAATCAGGTCGTGGACGTAGGAGTTGGTTATCTCCGAACCACGTTAAAAAGTCCCCTGTGTGCTGATTTACTGTTCTGTTCAGGATCATAACTGTCATCATAATAAACTGAACATTCTGCATCGTTTTTCTATTCAGGACTGAATCAATCATCCTGAATCTTAATACTGTGCACTCAACCTTAACCACCAGTTTACTAAGCAAACTCAGAGAAAATGTTTTCAAAAACTAAAACGAGTAGAATCTAAGGGCTCACTTTCCGCACTCACTCGGTCTCACTGAGATAGTGGTCCAACTGACTAGCTTCTGAGCTGTCAGTAGGTTTGTTATCTCTACTGAGCTTCCTAGCACTTTACTCACACTCAGCTTATCTGACTCGTTATTGAACTGTTCCTGCTGCCCCTGTGGACCTTCAGCATAGTGAGTACTTCAGGAAATCCTGACTGAGAGTGTTAGAGCATTTTTTTGAGTCTTTCAGAAAAATCTGACATCAGTGTATTCCCCCCCATACACTGATTATACTCGTTTCGGGACCAACAAAGACAAATCTATACCTCTAATGCTATCAGGGAAGTAAAACAGATTTAGATTCCGAAGGGTATGGCTGACACTATAGGACCCAATACGAGATGGGTACCTGAGGCCTGATTCTTTTCAGGTCGCTGCAGGCTGCAAGAAGAAGAGGGAGGATCCAAAGAAGGGGGACTGGTACTTCAACTCAGGATGTTCGAGGAACATGACCGGTTTTCACGATCTCCTTCAGGACTACATTGCTCAGGATGGCCCGCAGGTTACCTTTGGTGATAACTCTAAGGGTATGTTTGGTTCGGAAGATAAAAGTATCTATCCATTAAAAACATGCACATTTTCGACGGATAGATACTTTTATCTTCCGAACCAAACATACCCTAAGGGTTTCACTAGAGGGTCTGGTACTCTAGTCATTGGTTTTGTCCATGTGCTTAATGAATCATATGTTGAGGGTCTTAGGCATAACCTGCTATCTGTTAGTCAGTTTTAATATAGTGTACAGTTTACATTGAATATATGCCTTGTGAAAGATAAATCTACACTGCAAGTTCTTATAATAGGTGTAAGGGAAGACAACATATATTTTGCTAACTTTAAGAGCAGCTCTCCTGAGACTTGTTTACTTGCTAAGAGTTCTGCTAAACTCAGTTGGCTTTTGGCATAAACGCCTGAGTCACTTAAACTTCAAGATTATTAACAAGATTTCTCAACTTTCTCTTGTAGAGGGTCTACCAAATGAAGTTTTTAGCAAGGACCACATGTGCGGAGCGTGTCAGGAAGGAATGCAGACAAAAGCCTCATTCAAAGAAAAGAATGCCTTCTCAAGTGATAGAGTACTTCAGCTCCTACACATGGATCTCTTTGGTCCAATCACTCCTGTCAGCATAAATGGTAGGAAATATACCCTTGCTGTTGTTGATGATTATTCCAAGTACACAAGGGTTATTTTCTTGCTGAACAAGAAGGAGACTCAGGTGAAGCTTCCAGAGTTACTCAGGAGACAGAGTACTGAACAGGGTCCGAGCATCGTCAGGATCAGATCAGATCAGATTGGGGAACAGAGTTTATTAACTCTTATATAACTAATTTTTATACTGACAATGGCATTGCTCATGAGACTTCTGCAGCAGAACGGAGTAGTTGAGAGAAGGAATCGGACCTTGATGGAAGCTGCCAGAACCATGTTGGCCGAGTCAGGACTGCCCAAGAAGTACTGGGCTGAGGCGATCAACACTGCGTGATACACTCAGAACCGATCTATGCTGAACAAACAACATGCTCAGACACCTTATGAAACTTGGAACAAGAGGAAGCCTCGCAACTTTTATTTCCATATTTTTTGGTGTAAGTGTTTCTTCCTAAATAATGGGAAAGACCAGTTGAAAGCCTTTGACAGCAAGTCTGATGAGGGAGTGTTTTTAGGATACTCTTCAGTCAGCAAAGCTTTCAAGGTGTATAACTTTTGGACTCTTGTTATGGAGGAAACACCTTATGTTGTGTTTGATGAGACTTCATGTATGCGTAGAAATCAGGTTCCAAGTTCTGATGTTGAGGGGGTCACCAAGAGGGTGACTTGACTGAGCCTGAAGAAGAATCCTGAGTTCGAGGTCAAGCTTGTGCATGCTCCCATGGGATGGGATGATGA
The DNA here is from genome assembly GCA_026898435.1 of Prunella vulgaris. Classification (NCBI taxonomy): domain Eukaryota; kingdom Viridiplantae; phylum Streptophyta; class Magnoliopsida; order Lamiales; family Lamiaceae; genus Prunella; species Prunella vulgaris. The sequence continues at coordinate 42,154 of JAPKLY010000379.1, read as the reverse complement.
TGACGATCAGGATGGACCTCAGGCTAACCCTCAGCAAGCTGCAACCTTGGAGAATGTTGAGTCTTAGACGGAGGCACAGACTTAACCTGAGGTAAAGACTGTCAGTGATGATGCTTCTGCACCTGAGACAGCTACTGAGTCTAACTCTGTAGGGGAAATCAATGTCCCTGACATTGGGCAAATCTCAGGAAATGACTCAGTCTCTCCTTGTGTTGTTTGTTCTGCTTCTCTACCTATGCTAGATACTAACCTTTCAGGATCTGGTGAAGGAACTTCAGAAGCTGCTCCAAGTGCTCCCGTTAATCGGAGGACATGGCTCTCAGATCACTCATTGGCAGATATCAATGGAGATATCAATGAGGGAGTCAGAACAAGATTGTTCCATGGAAAGAGTGCTATGTTCTATTGTTTCCTGTCAGATCAGGAGCCTAAGAACATAGAAGAAGCTCTCGCTGACTCCAACTAGATTGTAGCCATGCAAGATGAGCTCAATCACTTTGAGCGGAATCAGGTTTGGGAGTTAGTGGAGATACCTAGGCGTCAACATGTTATTAGCACCAAGTGGGTCTTCAAGAATAATAGGGATGAGAAGAATATTGTCGTCAGAAACAAGGCCAGATTGGTAGCAAAGGGTTACTCTTAGACCGAAGGGATCAACTATGATGAGACCTTTGCTCCGGTCGCAAGGTTGGAAGCAATCAGGCTGTTTCTGGCATATGCAACATACAAGAAGTTCAAAGTGTATCAGATGGACATGAAGAGTGTTTTTCTGAATGGCGTACTGAATAAGGAGGTGTATATAGAGCAACTGTATGGGTTATACTAGAAAGTATGCTTTTACTTTGTATAACTAAACTGAATCTTTGAGCTTTATCTGAAATAAATCTTTTATCACTGTGCTTTAGATAAATATGAATGTTATTTATTTATTGCAATCCGTTCATATAATAGTACAAGTTACACTATAGATAAATGTGGTGATCCCCGGATAACCCACAGCAAGATCACATTATCAGTTTCTTGTAACAAGTACTAAATTCACAACCTAGATGGGATTTGAACACCCCATTGGTAAACGGTTGATGTGTAGATCCCAGATTGGCTTATCTTGACCAAGGGATTGCACTAGTGCATGATGATGCATTGAAGAGGACCTATAGAGAGGTAATTCTTTCGTACTGATATATGGGATGAAGAACTAGACCTCAGTGGTCGTTTATTTCTAAACCTCTATCCCTTAAATAGGACTGTGTGTGATCCGTGTGTGGCACTTTATTTTGTTATGGGTAGAGAGTCAATAAGACTCAATACTTCGCATCTTGGGTGTCGTCATTGAGATCATGACAGTTGCTAAGATTTAATACAGAGGAACGTGTGCTTGGAGAGTCTTGCATGATTAGTCCCCTTGGTGGGCTCTAAACGTTGGTCATACTAAATCTTGCAAGTGAAATTTGTTTCCAGTATGATGATAAAGAAGAGTTGTCCTTACTCCAAGGTTAAGATGTTAAATTAATTAAAGCATTCAGTGGCTTGATTAATTAATGGACAAGAGAATCTTAAACACGGGAAATAATGACCGGGAGCCATATGATTGTAATATGGGTTAAGATGGATAGTGCAACATTAATCCTATAGTGGAGTGAGATTAATGTTAATGGGTTGAATGACATTGGGCTCAATGTTAGAATTCAAGGCCCATTAGGAGGTCCAATCTTAATTCTCCTAAAGGCCCCTCAAGTAGCCCAATTAAATGTCCAACAATAAATAAGGTAATTAAAATAAAAGAAATATTTTTGGACCCAATTTAGTAAAAAATTTGAAATTTATATATATATATATATAATTAGTGAGAGATTTTATTATATGTATCTTAAATGCAAGAATATCTAATAAAATCAAGATCTCATTTAATTAAAATATATGGTGCAAATTTCGAAAATTATGAAGAAAGAAATATCAAGAATTGAATATTTAGTATTCAAGATTATCAAGATTAGAATATTTGATATTCATGATAATCAAGATTTGAAATATTAGATATTCAAGATATTCAAGATCTTGTATTCTCATTATAAATATGAGATGATACAAGACTTCATGATTATTATTATTGGAGAGCAATTTTCAAAAATTGCAGTCTCTTGGGCAACACATATTTTTCTTTCCTTGTGTTGTGATTATTCGTGTGGCCTCCCACCAAGTGTACGAATAAGGACAAGGGAATACTTGAGAAGGCCTTTAAGGTTAATCAAGTCGAGGTTGATATCATCAAAGTAAAGGGACTCATAGACAATCTCAAAGGACACCTTTGATCTCAACAAGCCTTGCGAAAGTAGCTCAACCAAAGACGCCTTTTGTCTCAGAAACTGTCTTTTCTCCAAGAGGTATAATTCACTAAATCCCTTAGTTCCGCATGTTTAGGGCTTTACGTGATATTATATGTTCATATGTTTTGCATGCAAAGCCTGTTGTTGGGTATACAATTATTTGATTTAATTATGTTTAAATTATGATATTAATTGTAGGCTTAAATTTGTATTTAGCGTAAATCCCGAATAGATCCGCATTTAATTCCCCAACCTCCAGGATTTGAAGTTGGTAATAAGGTTTATCGCCTGAAGAAAGCACTCTACGGACTGAAACAAGCTCCCTGAGCTTGGTATGATACTCTCTCCCAATTCCTGATAAACTACGGGTTCGTGAAAGGAACAGTGGACAAGACCCTATTCAGGATTACCGCAGGGGATGACATTCTCTTAGTCCAAATTAATGTCGATGACATTACTTTTGGATCACCGAACCTGAGGTTTTGTGAGAAATTCTCCAAGCTAATGATGGGAAAGTTTGAGATGTCAATGATGGGAGAGATGAACTTCTTCTTAGGTCTACATGTTAGGTAGTCGGATTCCGGAATCTTTATCAATCAATCTAAGTACGCGAGAGACTTGATTCAGAAATTTAGAGTTCAGTCTAGCAAAGTCTCACGTATTCCAATGAACACAAATGAGAAGTTAGATCCTGACAAAGATGGGATCTCAGTAGACCAGACTGAGTATAGGGCACTGATTGGTTCTTAATTGTACCTGATTGCTAGTCGTTCTGACATCACCTATACAGTCGGAGTTTGTGCGAGATATTAGTCTGATCCCAAGAAGAGTAATTTAGAGAATGCCAAGAAAATTTTGAAATACCTTAATAGTACAATCAATTTAGGACTTTGGTACCCCTCTGATGACAACCTAGGATTGACAGGGTATTCTGATGCTGATTACGGAGGCTGTCGGATTGAGAGGAAATCAACGACAGACACATGTCAGTTTCTAGGGAGTAAACTGATCTCTTGGTTTTCTAAGAAACAAACAAGTGTTGCAACGTCTACGACTAAGGCTGAATATATGGCGGCAGGTAGTTGTTGCTTCGAAGTTCTTTTGTTGAAGCAACAACTGAGAGACTACCAAGTAGAGGCAACTGAAGTCCCAATTTATTGTGACAATAACAGTGTCATAGCCATATCCCAAAACCCAGTCTTACACACAAGATGTAAGCATGTAGACATCAGGCATCACTTTATAAGAGATCATGTTGAAAAGAAGGATATCCGGATGAAGAGGATCCCTACTGACAAACAGAGACCTAGCATCCTAACTAAGGTCTTGCCTGAAACCAGGTTTATCGAGTTGTCAGTAGAGTTAGGACTTCTTGACCTAGGAGTAGATGACTCAGTGTGAATCTCAGTCATTAGAGTTAAACAAATGGTGTCAGGAGGAGTAACTAACTCAGGATCAGAGTGGTTCAGAGAGAGGAATGACATTTAGGGGGAACTGGCATCAGGAGAAGGATCTAAGGATCAATGTTAAGGTTTCAGGACACAGAACTCAGGACTTGTCATCCTGAATTTCACTAGTGGTATCAATTAAATTACTATATTTGACTGACACCTATGTTGTCCTGAACTAGCTTGCATCATCTCTGCATATGTTAGTTGTCTTGTCAATCAAGGGTTTCTAACTTTTAATCCCGGCCATTCATTTATTATTTAGTATTATTTAATGCAATTATTTGAATTAAATACAGACATGCTCTGATACGCATTTAATGCAAAGTGGGCGGGAACTGTTTTCAATAAAGTTTTTGAATCATGACCTTCGAAAACTGAATCGATGCAATCACCGTGCATGCATTTTTCGTGTTTTAATCTCAAACTTTGAATTTTAAGAGTTGGTTCTTATGAACCGTCCGATTAAAACTGATTAAGGGTATAAATAAGGAATGAGATCACATTCCATATTTTTACGCACTCATATTACCTTAACCCCTATTACTCTCTGCAACTTTCTCTCTCTCTTTCCAAGCTATTCTCTGCTTCCATGGCAACTTCCTCAACCATGTCCACAGAATCTTTGAGAAAGAGGTTTCATGAAGAATTCACCTATGTGGAAGGAAAGATTACTTACGAGTGGATGGAAGATTTTTCTCACCGGTCTGAAATTCCAGAGATCAAAACTGTCTACAGTGCTTTCAGGAACTCGAAACTTCTGGATTTTGTGACAATCAGACCTGCCAAGATTTTCCCCCACCTGATTGCTGGTTTCTATGTTAACCTAACGGAAGGGGTGGATGGTGAGTGGGAATCGAGGACTCCACTCAGGAAGGCTGCTGTGAACCAAAAGGGGAAGCAAGTGGTGGAATATTCTTATCAGGTCGTGAAGGTCATGGACCTGATCAGAAATGTTTTTAATCTTCCCCATTCCACTTCTGAAAAATAGTTGGAGGATCCCTCTTTGAACACCTTTCTGATCAACCCCGCTGAGATCGAGGCCAAAATGAATAAGAAATTGTTGAAGCCTGCTTACAAGTTACTTTTCGAAGTGGTTGTACAAAGTGTGATGGTTGCGTAGGAGGCAACGAGCAGATCTCACGACTGAAGATCAGGATAATATCTGCAATCGCTGACTATGAGGAATTGGACTGGGAGGAATACTTCCTTTAGAAGCTCATTTCTGAGAGTAAGAAGGTCGAGAGGAAGGGAGATCAAATCTTCTTTACCAAGAACCCCCATTTTGGCACTAGGCTCTCAGTAATGCTTCAATCTCTGACGCTGGGAGACATTGATGTTGCTGAGATGGTCAACCTCCCTCAGAAGTACATTCTTTTCGAGAATGTTGATAATGTCCGGAAGAAGTTGAAGTACACTGAGGTGAAGAAGGTAAAAGGCAAGAGGAATGCCACTTCTTCAATACCTAAAGAGGAGGCTGTTAAGAAGGTGAAGGTTATGATGAAGAAATCAGCCAAGCCTCAGCCTCAGAAGAAGGATGTGGTGAAGGAGGTGTCAGGTCAGGCAACTGGTCAGGAGGTAACAGTTGCTGAGCCTATTGCTTCTGTGGCGCCAGTTTAAGAGAAAATTCAGGTGTCCCAGGTGGCTCAGACCATAGAGGAGCAAGCTCAGGATGTTGATGAATCTGATGATCTGGTGCCTCTGAGCTTCACCCTGCCTGTACCAGATCCCAACGCCCCAACCTTTCAGTACCTACTCTCTGACACTTATGAGAAAGAAGAGGTTCAAGCTGAGGGGAAAGAAGAAGAGGAGAAGGGACCGGATGATGCTAAGAAGAGGGTCGAAGCTACTACTGGTCAGGCTGAACCCCCTTTTCGAACTGATAAGGAAATAGTGGATGCCTAAGTGATGAATGTGTTGGAGTCGGTGAAGACTCTAGCTGGTGTTGGTGATGCTCAGGAGGAGCAAGCGGGTGATGAGTCATCAGCTCAGGAGGAGCAAGAGGATGATGCGGCGGAGGATGATGAGTCTGATCAGAATATCCCATTCATTGCTAATCTTACTCCCTTTGAACTGGATACCTAATCTCAGGCGTTCAGGTTCATCAACAGGCATCTCTCGGACCTGGTAGGGAAGTATATTGAAGATGTGGCTTAGCTCTGGGCCATGGTGGTCATCCAGAAAGTAACATTCCCAGAGCTGGCATCTCTATTGGAAAAGAAGGGTATGTAGTTCCTGAGAGATCAGGAGCAAAGGTTGTGTGATCGCTTCGGCATCTTAGGATTTGCGCAGGTTCTGAGAACTGAGGATTTCATCAGGGTGGTTCATTAACACAACCCTGAACCCAACCCTGCTCAAGAACTTTCCATTTCTCCTGCTGATGTCGTGATTGAAGGTGTGACCCCGGGAGAGGGTGCACCGGCCGATGAAACACCCCCTGGGGCCGAGACTTCTGAGGCTCTTGGAGAGGCTCCAATTGATCTGTCCTCCAAGCTGAAGGCCAAAAGAAAAAAGAAGGTCAAGAAATCCAAGACCAATGGCATTTCTTTAATGGCTCAGTCCATTCTAAAGAAAGTTGAGCGTCAGCGTCAGAGACATCGTAAACTGATGGCTGCTTTTGTCTGTGCAAGAAGACTTTGACAGATTCCTGAGCATCGACACTCAATGCTCAACTGAGCTGACAACTCTCTCAGCTTAGGTTCAGCAACTGATCACTTTTTCACTGTGTGGTCTGGATGAGTGGGTAAAAGCTCTTGTTGCTGATGGGCTAAATTGGCACGAGGCCAAGATCAGGGAGTTGGCCCTGGAAGTGGCCAAGATTGAGGACGAGAAGCTGATGGCCAGGATAAATGAAGGCCTGAAGCATTCTGATGAAGTATGGAAGCAGAATTTTACAACCCTGCGAACCGAATGTTCAGATCAGAAGTAGGAGCTGCTTTCCATGCGGAAGGACTTCTCTAGTCATCAGTCTGAAAGCCTGATCAGGGCAAAGAAAACTGATCAGGTGGCCGAGGAGCTGAAGGTGGTGGTGGATCAAACGATATCTCAGGCTTTACTGACTGAAGAGATTAAGAAGAAGCTAGATGATGAGGAATCCCCTTATGAAGCCAAAAAGGGGAAAGGAAGGAAAAATCCCAAGCTCGATCCGAGGAAGAAGAGGAAGGCCATTGAACCATCTACTGAGATTGAGCCGCAAACTTATCAGGTTCAGAAAAAGCAGAAACAAGTAACTCTTCCGGATCTTTACAGCGAGATTGAGGAGGCAGCCTATCCTGATGATCCCATTATCATGGAGAGGAAGAAGGCCAAGCAACTAACCATTCAGACCGCGCTACACGTCTGGAGTCAGGCCACTGAGCTTGAGAAATTGAAGGGCCAAGTTGAGGTGCTCAAGGAGCAATCAGCGAAGGCTAAGAAACCTACTCTTGAAGCAGGGAAGAAGAAGGCAGTTGCTCAGGAGTTCGGACCACTCCCACAGGAGTACGTGGACAACTTTGTCCCTCCTGAACTGAATGAAAAGTGGATACCTATCAAGAAGTAGTTCGTGGAGTCGTAATGTATTTGGAGACTGGATCGACTCCAAGGAAGACAAGGATACCATCTTCAGTGAATAGATGACCTTGCTGACATTGTTAGATATGCTGACAAGAGACAGGTTCAGGTGAAGGCTCTTGAAAATTTGGTCTACTCTCCTCCGACTCTTGGCATCGATAACCATATCGACCGAAATGCTATTCAAGAAGAAATGGCTAAGGTAGCTCATCGCTCCGGTGCTCTCGAGGATTCCAGAAAGTTCCATGCCGCAAAGATGAGAGTCCTAAGGAAATATGATATTTCCTTAGAAAAATGGGAAGATGATGAGTAGATCAGGGGTAGTTTTGTCAGGAATACATCTTTTGTAATAGTTTCAGGGTCTTTGTACTTCACTTCAGTTATCAATGAAACTATTATTATTCTTGAGACAACATCTCGTTGACTCCTGATTTTATTTCTGCACATTATCAAGAACTGTACTGACCCTTTCTTATTTCCATCTTATAGACTAAGTACCTCAAGTGTTGGAGGTTACTGAACTGAATAATGAAATTTTTCAGTACATTGTTTAGGTGTTTAGGATTTTTTGTTAAGGGTTTTGGCATCATAAAAAAGGGGGCAATTATTGGGACAATCTTAGTGTTTTGATTAGATCCCAAAACCCCTTGATGATTTGCCTAAGTATAGTTGGTCAGGATGATAGATTTCAGGATAGTCAAGTTAGAATAGATTTTCTATTCACAGGTATTCAGTTCAGGGGGAACGCACTGAAGACTAAAGATTGAGGGAGACGTCCACAAGATCTGAAGTCAGAAGAGCACTGAAGGTCTAGTTCGTCCTGAAGACGACTGACCTAACGCTGTTCCTGAAGAACCTGAAGATCGTCCTGTAGCTGAGAAGAATCATCTTGAAGACTTCCACTGATGATGTTCCTACTGAGTACACTAAGCATGCTCAGGTCAAGACTCACTCAGTGAGGGCAAGTGTAACCTGAGTCTTTGGGCTGAGTATCATCTTCAATGATACTTGTAAGTTCTGAGAGAAATGGTTACACGTGCAATGGAGAGTTAGCATTTATGCTAACTTCTGAGGACAAAAGGAATGTCAGCACTCCGTATAAAGACAAACATTTATTCTGAGTAATGAACGAGAGACTTAGAGTTTTAAATCTACGAAGAAATAAAAGTCAGTCGACAAACTAGCCGTTGGACAAACAGCCAGTGAGGAGATGACACGAATATATGGAGACTGCGCTGCATTTAATGCACCTCAGAGTCACAGGCGGCGGATCAGAGAATTTCCAAACTTAGCATGTGAAATTCAAATCAAGTACAACCACTGTCTGCACCTACCTAATGTAGGAAGATTTGAAAAGATTTCCTCCAACGGGTCTTTTCAAATCCCCCTATAAATACAAAAGACCTTGCCCCAATTCAGGGTTACGGGAAATTTATAAACAAGAAATCTCTAAGAATCCAAGTGCTCAAAGCTTATTATAAACAACACTCTGCAAGTTTAAATTTTCCTATTGTTGTAGTAGGATTCATTTCTGTAAATTGCTTAGAGTGATAATCCTATCCTTAGACTGGTTTTATTAGAAGGATTATCACAAACCTAGTTGGAAACTAGAATACCAAACCCCTCAGGTTGTGAGAAGGTTGGTTAGAAGGACTGGGAGTTGTAAAACAACCAGGGGCCAAGTTCCTAAGAGGGGAAAGAGGCCATTCGTGCACCTTGGCACATTAAAAGCAAGTACCTATCCTCAGTGGTGAGGATAACTTCCTGTTAAATCAGGTCGTTGACGTAGGAGTTGTTTATCTCTGAACCACGTTAAAAACGCCCCTGAGTGCTGATTTATTTATTGTTCAAGATCATACTGTCATCATACTTAAACTGAGCATTCAACATAAGTTTTATGTTTGCCTAAAATGTGTAACACGCAAGTGCACGTGATCGTAGTAGGAGTAGCAAGGTAACCAAGTTTATTATCGAACACAGGGAGATGGAAGATTGCAAAAATTGATTGTTGTCTTAAATTCATAACTCAAATAAGCAATAAAATGGTATGATTTCTTATCTACTAAGCTTGTCAAGAATAGTAAACTATCTATCACCTTTTTGCAAAAGTGAGAAAGTGGAGAGAACATGCATTAATGTACTATACTATGTTTCATATGATATTGTATCACTGAATCATGCAATGGTCAATTGGATAATCAATTAGGCAAGGCCTCATTAAGGTGCAAAGGTTTCCCTAATTATACATTAAAACTCTAATTGTAGTGCCTATTCACTAAGAGCAATTCTCATTGTTCTACGAATTTCATCAAACACCTAGCATGCATGGCCTAATAATAAGAATATTAAGGGAAAGCTTCAATGCTACTATCTTGCAAATTCCCTAATGGCCCAAACAATCAATTAAGCATGCAAAGTATTCATACATATCATCAATGTAGAAAATCGATCATCCAACATCTCATAACAATCATAAGATCAACAATAGCACCATATTACTCCATAGGAATCATACACTAATGCATAAGAGTATTAGCCCATGGTTAATTTGATATGAAAAGCTTCAATTAAACTAACTACAATCATCATATCAATGAAAATGAATAGAAATTGCAAAGTCTTACCTATTACAAGAGAAATGAGAAAGCTACTCACTACCTTGAAAATCTACCAAATGATCCGCCAATGGAAATTACAATTCAATCGGTCAAAATGAAGCTCTTGATGTCATGAGACTGCAGGAATAAACGGATCATCGATCTGTGCGGTGGATCAAAAGTAATCGATAAAATCGTGTGAAGAAATCTAATGAACCCAAATGGTAACTTCCCCTAACTTCTAAGAATCTAAGAGAATGAATTGTAAAGTGAGAGAATTTCCTTGGAAATATGAGATTGAAGTACTTATATTACCCTCCATGCATTTACCAAGATACCCTTCATTTAAACGCGCAAAAAATGACTTTACCCCTGAAAATAAAAAAATCTACCAAACCGCGCGACCAAGGCCCTTTCCTGTCGACCATGGACGACATCTGGCTCGTATGCCGTACGAGCCCGAACCTAGGTGTGCGACCAAAGGGGTTCCGGTGTCGAGCGAGGGGTTCAACCATGAGCATTTCCGTGCCGATCGATCCTCGACTTCTCATTTTCATCATATCTTGAGTTCTAGAGCTCCGATTGACTCGATTCTTTTTCCGTCGCGACCCTATCTTTGAACTCTTCAACATGGTATATAATTTGCACCAATTGGCTTGACTCCAGAAATCCAGACTTTTATCAAACTTGCTCGTTTCTTCCTCGTTTTGCTCATTTTCACCTACTATCACAACTTTCTAGCCAAAAAGGGTTAAATCCACAATATATAACATAATAGAGTCAAATATGAACATAATCACATCAAAACCATATAGAAATGGATGCAAAAAGATGCAATTATGACCCTAATCAATGAGTATCCATTTTCTATGATGGATCATGTTATTTTCAATAAGTTCATGAAAGCCACATCACCATTTTACAAAAAGATTACCCATCAGCAAGTCAAAGAAGATTGTAATACAACCTACCAACTTGAGAAGAAAAAATTGAAATCTGTGTTGAGAAGTGTTAGTAGGGTTAGTATAATTATTGATTTGAGGAAATCTGGTCAAAAACTTCAATATGTGGTTGTAACGGGTCATTTTGTTGATGTTGATTGGTTGTTGCAAAAATGTGTGTTGGACTTTTGCAATGTACTCGTCCACATACAATGGTCATTATTGCGGATGCTTTAGGCAAATATTTCAGTGATTAGGGGATTGAGAACAAAGTGTCTAGCATAACTATAGACAATGTTGCATATAGTGATGTTTGTATTAGGAGACTTAGACAAGATTTTATTCTAAGAAAGAAGTTGAGCATTGGGGGAATGATTTTTCATGTGAGGTGTTGTGCACATATTCTTAATCTTTTGGTGCAAGATGGTCTTAAAAACCTTGATGAAGTGACTGAAGTTGTTAGGAATGAGGTCAAATACTTGAGAGATTCAGAGTGTCGTCTTATTCAGTTTGCAAAGATTGCAAAACAGATGCAATTACCCTCAAGAAAATTGATTTTAGAATGTCCAACTAGATTGAATAGCACATATCTCATGTTGGCTTCAACTTTAATTTTCAAGGATGTGTTTTCCAGATATCACGACATTGACCCTGGTTTTACTTATGTACCAAGTGGGTTTGAGCGGTCGCATGTGGAGGTTGTATGCAAATTCTTGGCTATATTTCATGAAATAACTAACATGATTTCTAGATCTGACTATCCTACTTCTAACATTTTTCTTGTGGAGCTTTATAAGGTGAAAGAGCTTTTAAATGAAAAGGTTGATGATATTTCTAATAATATTAGAGCAATGGTTTTGAGAATGTTAGAAAAATTTGATAAATATCAAGGTTGTAGAAGTCTGAAATTGGTAATCGGACATTTTATGGCCGCCTAGCGCCTAGGCGGTCGCCTTTTTTTTTTTTAACATTTTTTTTAAATAAAAAATATAAATACAAATTTAGGGCCGCCTAAAAGGCACCTAGGCCCGAAAATACCTAGAAATGTCGATTTTGCAAAAATCGGGTCAGCATGTGGCTGCCTAGAGGCGCCTAGGCAGCCACCTAGCTCGATTTCTGCATCACTGATAAATATTGGGGGGAAAGTAATGTGTTGTTGTCTATAGCTATTATTCTTGATCCGAGATATAAAATGACTCTTATTGATCATGCTTTTTCGGTTATCTATGGTGAGGTGGGTGTTGTGGCTAAAATTGTTGAAATCAAAGTGCTTCTTTATGATCTTTACAATGAATATGTTGAAGATCCAAAAAGACATCAACTAAATCAACAAAATAGGGATTTCATAAGCAAGCGGGAAGCCACTGGTAAGAAACTTGGAGTTAATGTTCTTACTGATAAGGAAAAGTTTCTAATGCATGTCACTAAAATTGATAAGGCTCTGCCAGAGAAACTGGATATGGATGTGTATTTAGAAGAAAATAGGTATAATTGTGGTGATGTCTCTGCTAATCTTGATGTTTTAGCTTGGTGAAATTCAGAAAGGTTGAGGTTTCCCATATTGTCAAGGATGACAAGTGATATTCTATCTATTTCAGTTACAATTGTGGCCTCTGAATCTACATTTTATGCTGGTTGTGCATAATCGATGATCAACGAGCTTCTATGAAAGTTGAGATGGTGTAAATGCTTCTTTGCAGTAATGATTGGGTCCGCAATGTTGATGGGGTAAAAACTAGGCCTCTTATAAGTGAAACAATCCCTCTAATACATTTACAATTGGTTAATTATTTATAGGGTCACTTACTATGGGAGCCAAATACATTAGTGTTACTACATGTAAGGCCACCTACTTTTAATTAAAACAACCAAGGCCAAAAAACATTTTTTTGTACTATTGAGATTATTTGTGTACTTGTGACTGAACAAATATACTATAGTTCATTTAATTGTACCTTGGGTACTGTTTGAGTAATTATTGCACTGACAAAAGGTGCGATTGATGTGATGTGTGTCACTGTTCACGTTACATCGGTTACTGTTCCAGTCACATCACATTATTACCTTAATTTATCAGAATAAATTATTCTGTTGACGTGTGTACCATTGAACAAATTGGTGTATTAATGTACAAATTAGTGTACTATTGCGATTGTAACACAATAAATCGTATTATACTAAAGTATTGATTATTGTACTACTACGTCTCTTTTCCAGCAACACAAATTTGTATAATTTTCGGCGAAAAGGATGATAATAACTTACATTTACTCATAATTTTTCTGACAAATCTCTTCATCCATAAAAAAAAATCATCCACAATAAAAAATCAAAACAAATATTTTGTCAGGCCTCAATAACAGGAGCAGCTGATCCTGATGTCCAGGAATCAAAGTTGGATTTGAATGAATGAGTCTAGTAACCTTGAATAAGCCGAGTTATATGTGTTAACTTTGGCCTATTTTGACTAGCCACAAAATCCTGAAAAATATTTGCATGTTAGATTTCAAATTACCAGTCAGATTGTGCACAAGTGAAGTTCAGATTTTAATATTACCTCTGCAGCTTGAATAGAAGTTTTCCTTTCATCCACTTGAGTTACTCGGCGAACCCAAACAAATATCTCAGAACCACAATCCAACAAATAGCATTTGTTATTTTTCAAACTTAACTTAGAAAGTTCACCATCTACACTCTTAACTTGACTATCAATAATACTGTAAAGAAGCAGAGAAAGGGGTGGTGATGTGATATTAGTTCCTTGAGACAACAATCATACAAGAAGACAATAACATGACATAGTGCACAATGTTAATATAAGAATGCACATGTATATATTAAACAAATCACCATCTTGACATGAATAAAACCCATGTCAACTGAACAAAACCAAAATTAATCTTTATATGCTTAGATCTTAGTCCAAACCATGTAACAATATATAAGTTTGACCGTTATAATTACACCAAGAAAATGAGCAGTGGTGGTGAACTATAGGCTCTAAACATTCTGTCAACAAGAAAGTATTCATCCTCAGTTTATAATCTAGGGATCTTCAAATTGAAATAAATGATTATCCATTTTGCAGATTTAGACACCTGATAACCACCCACACCAACAGCAGTAAAGAGAAAACTGGAAAACCTCAAAATGGCCAGAGATGATGCTAAAGGACTTGTCTAGAGGATGTGCATATTTAAAGGAACACTGTCATCAATTATTATTAGAAAGGAACACTGTCTAGAGTGTTCTTGATACCCAACTAATAAAGCTATGAATAACTATTGTGGCACTGAAAATAGGGTGACTTATGCAGCACCAGCAACCCTATTTTAAAGGAGCTCCCGTATCAATACACTTCCATTCCACTCATCTGATGAGCTAACAAGGAATAAGAACTGAAAATAATCTACCTATAAAGTTGGGCAGGGGTCTTCTTCTAGGGGAATTAATATGAAACGGGGGCAATTAATACCTTCTTCGAGGCCTATAAAGTTGGGCAGCGGTAAAATGGGCTCAATCGATTTCTTGCTCAACTGATTCGCCCCCAAAAAACCTAAATGTTGAACGAAGCCCTAATTTCGATAGAAGGGCTAAATCGAAGGTTATTTGGACTCACTGAGTCGGCCGCGATTCATCGATCAGAAATCTGTTCCGATCTCAAACTCAACCGCAAAGTTTTACTAAGGTAGATTAACAACTCATATAACTCAATCGTCAGCAAATTGAGATAAGGAAAACAAATTGAGCTCAGAAAACCTAAATGTTGAACGAAGTCCTAATTCTGTAGAAAGGCTAAAATTGAAGGTTGTGTGGACTCACTGAGTCGCCCGCGATTCATCGATCGGAAAGATGTTCTGATTCATCGCCACCATCGTGAAACTCATCGATCGGAAAGATGTTCCGATTCATCGCCGCCATCGCCCCCTGCCCTGTTTCAGGCCTGATAACCACGCCCAAATCGAACCTCTATTTGGCCCCTCTTCACGCAACGTCCCCATCGCACCCCGTCGTCCACCATTGATACACGATGAGAAAAAATTTCCAACAACCGAAACCCATAACCCCCAAATCAAAATATCAGAGAGTTAGAGAGAGAGTTGAGAGAAAGAAAGGTACTGAGGGAGAGATGTGAGAGAGAGTAAAGTAAATGTCTTATCAGAGTGACATTCGGTAAATAAATGGAATATTTGGGGCAATTGCCTATTTTAAATAAAAGTGGCCTTACCTGTAAGTTAAAAAAGTAGTGGTCCCTATTTGTGGTTAGAGGTAATAAACTAGCCTCTATTGTTATTAACCCTTATTTATATTCATTTGCAAGTTTCATATTGTCTTATATGTATTTTAAATATAGTGACTTTGTTGTTTTATTTTGTAGAATTTATTTGATATTGAAGAAGTTGAACACTCTGATCAAGTGTGACCTAAAATTTCAAAAGTGAGCTGGTGCAAGAAAAACAATGATTCATAATGTTCTATGTTGATGTAATTTAAACTTAATTACGCGTTGCAAACTTGAGTTTTATTTGTTGATTTGTGTTGATGTAATATGAGATTTCTAAGATGATGGATTGATGTTTTATGCTTTATGGATTAACTTAATTTCAGATTATGTTATTGTGTATCAATTGATGATGATTTAAAGTTGAATACGTAAGAGTACAAAAATTTGCAAATAAAAAATTCGAGATCAAGCTCTATCAAATTTAGCTTGTTTGGCTAAACGAGCCGAGCTTACCCTTATAAGAAACGAGTCGAACCTTCTTTTTATTTCAATAAGGTTAACGAGCCGAGCCTAGCTCGAAATTTTAACAAATCGAGCTTGAGCTCTAGGTACTCGGGCTCGCGCTGCTTAAATTAAAGCACTAAATATATATATAAGTTTGCGAGTGTGCATGCAAATCGATGTTTATTTTTTTAGTAGTGTGTAAATTTGTGTAAAACGTCTAAATAAGAAAACGGTGCATATTCTTATGGAATGAATGAAGTTTTGAAAAGTACATTTTATTACTAGAAAATATATTTTTGAAAATAATTTTTTTTGTAATAATATATGTGATTATTCAATAGTAAATAGTATAATTTTTAAAAAAACATGTACACGCGTATGTTACTCATTGCTAGTCGTGTTTAGTGTTTATCCTATCCTCTTTTGTCCAATATATGTGGAAGGGTGCAGATTATACGTAATAAAAACGGCTTGTTTCTCATTTTCTTCTTTTGGTCTCCTTGAAAATTTAGAACTCAATTTTAGCGACTATGGAGAAAATAGAGCACAAGATGATACCCGTCAATGGGCTGAATATGCACGTGGCTGAGGTCGGCGAAGGCCCAGTTGTCCTCTTCATCCACGGCTTCCCGGAGCTCTGGTACTCATGGCGCCATCAGATGGTGTTCATGGCGGCGCACGGCTACCGTGCGGTGGCGCCGGACATGAGGGGCTACGGCGACACCACCGGCGCACCGTTGGGGGACCCTTCAAAATTCTCGATACTCCACTTGGTGGGCGACCTGGTTTTACTGCTGGAGGCGATTGCCCCCAATAATGCAGATAAGGTGTTTGTTGTTGGGCATGACTGGGGTGCCGTTGTTGCCTGGAACTTGTGCTTGTACAGGCCCGACAGGGTCAAAGCTCTCGTCAATTTGAGTGTTGCTTTCTCTCCCAGGAATCCCGCCATGAATACGGTCGACACCTTCCGCAGATTGTACGGAGATGATCATTATATTTGCAGATTTCAGGTTCGAATTCCTCATAATTTAATTCGTGATCTTGCTAATTTTGATATTTAATTTTGTTTATGAGTTTCAATTTTTTGTTCTTTCATGTATAGCATCTTTTTTGGCTCAAAAATAAGCATTCGGAACAATTTCACCCGTATTAAATTGTCCATTCATAATATTCTATCCATATTATATTGTCTACTACATGGGCATAAGTTTGGATCTTTAGATGAAATTTGTTTTGAAATTTGTGAAAATAAGTACTGCTTTGTCATTGAAAATATGGGTTTTTTTATAATTTTGTGAAAATATTAACCATATATGTTTTGTCTTTGAATATGTACATCAAAATAAAACACTTTAGATAGATAGATTTCTTTCTGATTTTGTGACAATATTATTTTCACTTGCGTCAAATGATATGCCTTCTCTGAGTTTTAGTATATTTTCACTTGCTTCTCTGATGTGCCTTGGCCGTAGTTCTTGAGTTTTAGTATTATTTTTAAAATGTCCCTGATTTAAATGTAGTTCATCGTAGTTAATTATCTGTTTCCTCGTTGTTTTTCCTCCAAGATTCCTACCTATGTCCGGGTTTGTCGGCGTAGGTTTAGGACCACCTGTTCTTGTTGTTCCTTGATTCCTTCCTATGTCCGGGTTTGTCGGCATAGATTAGGACCACCTGTGTACTCCTGATTCGGTGCTATATATTTTTCTGTTCCCAAAAAAAAAAATTGTTAGATAAAAGAATCTGGTGGAATGAGTTTGGATTGTATTAATGGATTTTATTAATCAATAGACAATAAAGTCCTTTACAGCAAAAGAGAACCGTATCATCTTGTCAGATGGATATAGTTTTATTACCCCATGCTCTTTGGAATGTGTGATGTTAGACAACCAATTTTAACATCACATTATTATTAAGGCAAAGTTAGGTTAGGGAAATGATATAAATAAATAACCCTAAATTCAAACTTTTAGATGAGATTTATACATTTCAGAGGCGTGGCTAGTATTCTTCTCATCTCGTGTGCACTCAATGTGTGGGACTGCACCGCCCCGATTAATTTCAATAATGTGTATATTTTTAACAATATTAGTTACTTCAATAAAGATATTACTCTCTCTGTTCGTGAAAAGAATGCTCACATGGTTGGACACCAATTTTAAGAAGAAAAAAAAATAGATAAAGATTATTGTGGGGTCCATTTGCAAATAAAGTAATTGTCCTTAAGGGTAAAGTTAACTGACATGTGTATAATTAAGCAATGGTTGAAGTGTGATAATAAAGTGATCGTTTCCGAAAAGAGAATGTGCATACTTTTAGTGGATGGACAAATAATGCAAGTGAACATACCTTTGGTGGACGGGGAGAGTAATTTTATTGTAGTATTGTATAATAAAAAATGAAAATAATTAATATCATTCTTTGATTTGTGCGGTGAAATTGATTTACGAGAGACATACTCTATTATTAATATTTCAGGAACCCGGCGATATAGAATCGGAGTTTGAAAAGATTGGAGTGAAAGAAGTTGTGAAGAATATCCTTGCATTCCGCAATCCTGCTCCGTTCTATTTTCCTAAAGGTAAAGGGTTCGGCTATTCTGCTGATAAGGCACCATGGCTGTCTGAAGAGGACCTCAATTATTACGTGACCAAATTCGAGCAAACGGGTTTCACCGGAGGAGTGAATTATTACCGGGCTTTATGCTTGTAAGTCCTCACTAATAGCTTTTGATTTTTGGCTTGTGGATTTGGTTTTATTTCTTCATCAATTTAGATAGAAGTTGCTGTCATCACACTCTTTACAATCATGTCCCATTTATCTGGGAAATGTTCCCCTATCCATCATTGAATAGCTCCCACTATTATGAACAAGGGTAGGATGGCATCGGGTGTGTCTGGGACGAATTTGGGCCTGGGACCTGCCAGCCCGGTTTAATTTTATGATAATTTTGTCATGCTGCATTGTCATCCCTCTAACATGGGCTTTGAGCTTTACCCACGACAGGTAGGAGAAGAGTCGTGTCCGTTTGTTTACCTATGTCATCTAGCATGTTGTGTATGTAGATGTTTAATTCCAAATGCGATTACAGAAATTGGGAACTGAACGCGCTTTGGGCCGGAGCTGAGGTTAAGGTGCCAACAAAGTTTATTGTGGGGGAACTGGACCTTACCTATCATATTCCAGGAATTAAAGATTTTATACACAAAGGTGGGTTCAAGAAGTTTGTGCCGTTGTTGGAAGAAGTGGTGGTGGTCGACGGGGCTGCCCACTTTGTCAATCAAGAAAGAGCGGACGAGATTAACGAGCACATCTATGCTTTTCTTAATAAGTTCTAAGTGCTCACCTTGAATTTAAATAGGAGAAAATAAAAGGTGTGAGGTGAAGTTTCCCTTGTCTTTGCTGTTCCCACTATAGAAGATTGCATGAGCTTTATGACTCGATCTACATGTATTGTGAGTTGGTTTATCAAACTATGAAATACATAAATAAATTAAATGACGATTTTGGTTTGATATACACTTGTTCATATATAATTCCTTCAGAAAATCTCTATAAATTAATAAAATTTTTTTAAATAATAAAATCTTCATGTTCCGGTTTGAGCATTTGTGAAGAAATATCAAATTCGTTGAGATAATAAGATAATAATTTTTTGAAAAATCCCTTTATAAATATTAGGCCCCATTTAAAATTTTAAATTAATATTTATGAATATTACAATTATAAATATTGTGAGAAGACATGATTGAGTGTTATGAATTATTTTATTTTCATATTGATATTTATATAGTATATGTTATATTCATCATGCATGAATATATTTAATTGATTGTAATAGTTATACAAGTGCAACAAATTAATGTAAATATATATATATTTAAGTAATGAGTAGTTCTTGTGTGCACTTGGGTGCACACGATACACTTGGATTTCGAAATCAATTTTGACTCCTTCCAATCTAATTTCACTCCTATGCATCCAGGCTCAACCCGATGAATTCATGTCGTTCATCGCCACTATGGAACTTTTGTCCTATGTATTGTAATATTTTCTTTGATTGATAGTTGATCAGAACTGAGTATTGTTAGCTATTAATATACGAGAAATATGTTTCTGTGCATTATACAGAATTACGTAGTTGAACTCGGATGCTGCGTGACATGAAACTCTGCTGTAACTTTGATAAGAGGTGCCCAATTTTACTTTATGCAATAGAAATTAATCTTTCGATAATTTGGATAATTTTGCAATGATAGTATTGATATGTATATATAAATAGGTGCGGGTAGGGGTATAGATGTGTCTTCACGATCAAGAAACTGATATGATTAATTCTTGGAAATAAAACAACTTTTTCTTAATAATTAATAGTGCTTAGGTGTAGATTGTAGTATATCCTACAAAACTCTTTTTGATATTTAGGGTTTATTTGGTTCGTAAGATAAAACTATTTATCCGTCGAAAATATGTATGTTTTCGACGGATAGATAATTTTATCTTACGAACCAAATGAGCTATATATGTTGTGTGAAATTGAAATAACACACTGATATTCCAAAGATAATTTATCTGAAAATAATTTAAAATTTCCTAAAGATAACTTATAAAACCCAAAGAATAATTTTATAAATAAATAAATAATACCAAAAATCATTAATAATACCCAAAAATTAAATAATAATAATAATTTATAAGATTCAAAGAATAATTTATAAATAAATAATTAACTAATAAATAAATAATAAACGAGTAATACTCAAAGAACAATATATATATACCCAAAGAACATTTTATAATACCCAAAAAAATAATTTATAATACAATGAATAATTTATAAATAAATAATTAATAAATAAATAAACTCAAAGAATAATTTATAATACATAAAGAATAATATATATACACAAATAATAATTTATAATATCCAAAGAACAATTTATATATGAAAAATTAATAAATAAATAAATAATTAATAAACGAGTAATACTTACAGAATAATTTATAATACACAAAGAACATCTTATAATACCTAAAGAACATCCTATAGATGAATAATTGATAAATAAATAATAAGTAAATGAGTAAAACCGAAAGAACAATTTATAATACCCTAAAAACAAGTTTAAGTAATATCACAAAAATAAGTCTAGATAATGTCTCAAGAACAACTCACTAATACCTCAATTTATTAATACCCCAAGAACAAATTTAAAATACCTGAAGTACAACTCCTTAATACCCCGCATCGTGTAGTGTGTGTTTCTAAAAAATCAAATTAAATTTAAAATTAAACTAAAATCAAGATGCATACTATGCACCCTAGTGCATCCTAGCATTTGCGTTAAGCAATTCCAATGAATTGGACATGTGCCCATGAATATAATAGTTAATTGTATATAATGAACTGATATTATACATGAATATATTTAATTAGCTACAAAATATTCATTGATACATGAATATAATTACGAAAGATATATAAATTTTAATACATATGTGCTAAATTTATTGAATTTAAAAAGTCTCTCTTTTAATTAATAAAATAAGAATTAATTGCCAACCCATACATTTATAACCCTTATATTTAAAGTTGATACACTAGTTTCTTAAAATTTAAAAATGATACAATTTATTTCAAATTAATACAAATTTTAGTCAGAGAGGGCCATAATGCCTTTTAATATATATATATATATATATATATATTACATATATACCACACACGGTTGGAAGAGAAAGAGAGAGGAAAGAGGGGGAGAAAGGAGAGAGAAAGGGAGAGGAGGAAAAGAAGAGAGAGACGGTCGGTCACCGTACGGAGGTAGATCTGTCCGCCATGGCTGCCTGAGAAATCGAAGGAGAAGGGGAGAAAGAAAAAAAATAAACAGAGACAGAGAGGAAGAAGGAGAGATAGAGAAAGAGAAGGGGACCGCCTGAGCTTGAGCTTCCATGGCCGCCGCCTCGAGCCATGGCTGAAACGATCTGAGAGGAAAAGACGGGCGGGTTGTTTGATATGGACGACGACGCTTTTTGAGATGGAGGGGCGGCGCTGATATGAGAGAGAGGAGCGGAACGGCGGTGCCGATCTAAAGGGGGCGTTCCATCTATAATATTAAGGGGGTCAAAGCCAGTGTTGATTCAGCCATGACTGCTCGCGATCTAAGGGGGAAGAGGGTGTTCCTTCTGTAATTTTAGAGATGTTGATAAGGCGAAATCAACCTTTTCCTAATCTGTAATCTTCAATTTGTGGGTATCTGGGTTAATTAATTTGCAGCTACAAATTTTCTTTTTTTATGTGTGGTAATATATAATTGTTTTTATTGAATGGGCTGTGTATGAGCTACCACTTTGTCCATAATTCATGTGTTTGAACCTTATAAAGTATATGAATTGCTGTGGACTTTGGAAAAAAATGAAAGTTGCGCTTTTTTTTTTTGTTATTATGTAATTTGTTTTTTTTTTTCTATTATGCAAAAGAATTTACTTTATTATGCAATTTTTGTTAGATTATGCAAAAAATATTGTTTTATTATGCAAATTTTTTTTCTCCATTATGCAAACTTTTTTAATTCTATTATGCAAAAAATTGTTCCACAATTTGAATTATACATAGAAATTAGTAAATTTCAATTTTTAAAATTAAAAATTTATTAATTAAAAACACATTAAAAAAATTGAAATATCCTGTAAATTAGAAACAAAAAAAACTTTAAAGAGAAGAAATTGAAAATAATTATTAAAGTTGTCTGAGAGGATGAAATTAAAAAACAAAAAATAATAAAAGAATTCAAATAATAAAAGGACAGACACAATTTCTGCGGTTTGCAAAGGAAATAAAAAAGATATATGTAGAATAAAGTTGGTGGACCCATAATTGTATGAATGTGAAATATTGGGAATTTTTGTGTTGCTTTTAAAATATGATATTATAAATGTATCAGTATGAAATTGACTCATAAAATAATAATTTATCTATAACTTTTTTAATTAATAAAACTTAATTGTCCCATAGTTATTAATTTAGAATTTTTTTACTGTATTTGGAAGATTAAGGAATTTAAAAAGCTTAGTAGCAACTCGGATTAAAATATTTTTTAAAATCTGGGGTTTCAATCGTGATTAGTGAGAAGAGCATTTAAAGCTGAAGTTAATGCAGGGGATGTTTGGAATTGGTGTTGTGAAATCCTTGTCACTCTCAAAACTAGTTGTTTGTTATAATCGAGATTGTAAAACAAACAGTCAATACAAAGAAAATAAAATTAGTATTTCCTAGGAATCCTAATTGTTCCTTTGGTCAGATGGAATGGGATGTTTCCAAGTGCCTCTGAAAGAGACAGATGACTTTTCTATATCACCACATGTCTTGCCAACTCAATTTTCAAATACAATGTGTTGTGTCCATCTCTAAATTAAATTATTCAGAGCAGAATAAAATATATAGATGATCCAAGCCTGTCATTCGGCATGTTTTTTTGATATAGTTAGCTTCCTCAAAGCAGACGTTTCTGGTTTTTCATTTCTGGGGAGTCCAATGTCAGCTGCAGATGTAAGCATAATGTCAAAACCATTACTTATATGGTGCTCATAAAGAAAAACGACTCACAGTTCGTTTGGAGGTTAGCTCGACAGCCTGGGCCTTGCTCCTCTTCTTTTCGCGGACGAGAAGAAGCACGCATTTGCAGACGTAAAACAGGAGTAGCACACCTAGAAATGAGACGATGATGGATTCAAGCATGATGGCTGATCCTAAGGCTGCACCAACATGAGCTAAAGAAATAAGGACTAACACTTGGTGCTCAGCAAATATTGTTCAACAAATATAGTTTACTGAAAACAACTCAGTGACCAACTAATAAAACAACTAATACCATTTAAAAAATGTAACTTAGTACATAGCCAGAAATATGATATTCTTACAATGAGCTGCGAATGAACTCATGGGCTCATGCCTGATGAGATTTACGGTGGATTCTGCAGACAGAGACACGGACATCATCTCAGCACAGTCGGGGTAGCATCCGTGGTTTCCAAGATCATTCACTATCAACGTCAAGACAGCACCATCTTCACCTTCCTCATAAAATGGATCCAGACTATTGAACTTCTCATTTTCATCAACGGAAAAATGATAGTATAGTTGTTCCATGATGCTGTTGCAATCATCAATCGTAGCGCGAAATCTGATGCCTTTTGCTTTCACAAAGAAATGCTTGGAGATGGTAACAAATGTTACAAGAGGTTGCCACTGATGACTATTTCTCAGCTTCACTTCGGTCCAACTGATCAGCTCCGCTGGCAGGCTTGTCGACACAAGTCCACCACTCACCTCCATCGACAGCATCACCATGAAATGGGACCTGTTTCCTGAACAACGAATCAGGTTAGAAAATGGCACCACAATCTTAGTAATTAAGTTCCATCTGTTATATACCAGGAAAATTTAGAAGATCAGGATCATCAATGAAGTTAAAGTTTCGTCCTTGTTTGCCAAACACGAGTACTCCATCACTCGTGCCATTCAGGATCACGAATGAGGGAGTATTTATGATGGGGGGATCATTGATAGGCTGCACGTAAATAGGAACGTCGATATCATTCCTCCCATTCCTGTTTATGGTAGAAACTCGGATCACATCAGCACCGTAGAAATCCTGGTTTCTGCATGACACAAATCAAGAATGCTTGGAAATATGAGGGGAAAATATGATAAATACAAACATCATAGAATTCCATTGCCATACCCAAAGTAGTGGATGTACTTAAGGGCAAAGTTCAATGCATCCAGAGAGCCTACCAATTTCACTTCATTACCCACTCCCACCTCCTTCTGGATAGATAGTCTATCCCAACTTAGCTGCCAAAATTGCATTTGGGACGGCGAGAGCAACACTGTCCCGGAATTTGAACTGAGAGTAACGGTGCTGTCTTCAGTCAGATCAGAGTATGCAATTTCAAATCCAGCAAAACCACTGCATAACAACATGGCTATTGTCAGCAGCTCGAGACAGTGGATGCCTCAAGCTCGACACATCTACTGTCTCGAATTCTTGCAGTTCATCGCTTGGAGAGAACCAGAACTTGCCTTTTACCGGGGAGTACCTCACCCGAATATGGGACAAACGACGTCTTCCACAGCTTCCAAGTTACTTGGGATCGAAACGAACTGAGGTGGCCTGCAGAGGATACGCAAGTCCACAGCACCAGAAGCCCGGTTACCATTTACGTCAGAAATCGCATACGAGAAAGTGTCGTTCCCATAATACCCTTTGTAGGGTGTATATCTAAAGAGGTTCCCATACAGTAGGAGTGAACCATGACCTGGCTGCAAAACATCACATATCAATATAGACAGCAGAAATGCCTGGTTTCCAGCATAAGAAAAAAAAACACATCATCTCTTAGCTTACCATCGAGTGTTCAACAACACTCGCATTTCCACCAGTAGAATAATCGTTCTCCAGAGCGTTAAAATCAACCGACTCAGCCTCCCACACCGAAACTGCATCACCGCGAACTTGAGGAAAGTATTCATCTGGCACAAAGATGTAAGTAATTTAGTACATTCAGTTGTGAGAATCAGAGATGCTCAATATTAGATTGTGACTGACTATCGTGCACGTTGACACCAAAGGGACAAGGTAAGAACCGCTCTCCGTTATACGAAGCGCATATCTCATAGCTCCCAACTTCATTTGCTTGGTACTCAACACTATAAGATCCATCATTGTTGTCTAAAAACATCCCAGCTGATGAAGCAGATTTGTTGATGGAAGCAATCTCCAACTTCAGCTTCGACTGCTGTAGCAGCACAGGATTGGAGTATGAATCAACGAGGTGTACGACTACCTGATTTTTAACCAGCTTCGGGACTTCCTGGGCGAACTTCACAACACCTGAGAGCGACACGTTGACTACTCCTGCACATAAGCAAGGCTAGTACATAGATAACAATCAAGAAAACATGTATCTAAACAAAACTTATGTACCTGAGAATAGCCCAAAATACACTAAATTGCAAACATCTATTTATATACCTGGGATAACTTTTTTCCTAAACGGATAGCCTCCATTCAATGCAACATTTCCACAAAACACATGAATCTCATAAACGCCGCTCTTTTCAGGTTTATAAATGACATCAAATGCAGTAGCCCTGTGATTCAAATTCTCAGTAAACTGCATTCACAATTATCAGTAATCAGCAAGTACTGATGCATAAGAGGCTGTTTGTCCAAACAAAGAGGGCGAAACACACGTACATTATTCGCTTGGTAGAAAACGGGAGCAGAAGCAATATGCATTACGCTGGTTACCCCAATATTTGCTCTTCCAGAATCAAGGCTACCTGCAGAAAGAGACTTATGCTTCAATTAATATAAAACTTGCTTACGCTGAAAGCAATGGACTATAGTTATACCATTTGTGGTCTCTCTTATTCGTATGGTTGGACGTATGATCTGTGAATTCGATTCGTGCACAATTTGGACTTGAAGGAATTCCAGCATAACTGGAGAAGGATATAAATAAGCATCCCTCAGGAAAACAGAGAACATTGCAGTTTCTCCGGCAACAGAATTATTTAGGCCTGATCCATTCACTATACTCTTCATTCCATCACAATAACCTGTTCAAATCATCCATCGGAATCAAGAATTAGAAGTTGTTCCAATCATAAATCTGCATGTGATTAGTCACGGAGCACCTATATAAACAATGAAATCATATTGCATGTTGGAGATGAGAGTATTCTTCCTCTTATCAGATATTGTGAGCATGAAGCTTCCGGGCTCGTGTAGGCTGAATGAAAACGACTGCACACCCTGGCCGAAGTCTTTTATGACTAGATCAGAAACAGGCATAGACAAATTTGTCCCCTTTTCCATAACTTCAATGTCAAATTCATATAATCCTGAAACCACATTTCCATATTGATCCTGCTGCTTTATGAAACCTTCCATTATCGAGAATATTTGAAAATAATTCGTCTCTATATTCAATCGAGCTACACAACTGTAGACGTCCAGCTCTCCTGAAAATAATGTTAAGGAATTACTTTAATAGGGGCTAAAAGAGAACATGACACAATATATGACGAAAAATGGTTCACGGAAATTTTATGGTGGACTTATTATACGGAATAATACCTTTTTGTGTGCAAAGTATCTATCGCGATTTAGTGATTTTGAGTTAAATAACACATGAATCAAACTTTTTCTTAAACACTTCGCGATGCAATATTATTGAAGAAGAAAGTTCACGTAAACCTGGTCATAAAAGACCTATTCAAACTGTATATATTAGAAATCCATATGATAGTCTAATAAATCACCTGGAAACACCACGAATGGCAATGGCGATCCATGCAAAGTTTGGTTTTCGATTTCTACGTGAAGTAGCAAGTTTCCTGCAGTTGCTGCAGTGAAGTCGAATATAAGATAGCCTTGCTGATTCCATTCTTTTTGAGAGACACTAAGCACACTTGCAGGGAATCCATTTGAGGTCGAAGCAAAGAGTGAGAAGTTGTAAAGCTTTAATCCTTCACTGGATGAAGACACATTATTCCCAAATGCATCTTTGGGAAGAATCGACACTTCTACCCTCGTTCCGGCTATAAACTCGTTAAATGCATCTTTCCATGATAAAATGCCAGCTGATGCATACATTTGACCTACACATTTTCAATACTATATGAGGAGGGTAAGGTGATAACAAGCAAGAATCACATAACTCCACCAACTCCAACTAGTTGTGTTCAAAATCTACTTCTTTTCTACTACTTTAGCCCTCATCATTACTATTCTAGTTCTCAAATTTGAAATCCGTTTTAAAAAAGCCACTTCTACGACACCTATAAATCTACTATTAGGGACCCGTTTGGTTGGGGGTAATGAGGGTCAGAAATGGTTCATTTTCATTAATAGTGATTTTATTATGTATTATACATGAGTGAGATCATGAAAACAGGATAAACAAAGGACAATCACTATCCCATAGTGATTAACCCTTTCATGATACCCGTTACTATTTCCATTTCAAATTCATACCAAGAGCCCCGAAAATTTTTCAAACAATAACCTACACCATCTTATCATTCAATCACCAGCAACAATATCATCATACATCATTCACTTTTACGAGATACACTGGACCCACATTTACTGCAGAAAATTCAATTCCTCACTTTTACATATTCCTTCGACACAGAGCTAAGCTTAGGGTGTGTTTTCAATATCAGATAAATGTGTAAAATTACTTTTATTATTTTTCTTAAAGTTGGTAATATTCAATTTATTAAAAAATTGATGCTACAATTTAAAAATAGTTTGAAAATATACCCTTAATCATTATTCATGATTACAAAAGTGGGTTTTCAAAATTCTCTGTAACTCCAAATTAAACGTCCTCTCAACTTTCAGATCCAGCCAAAACAGAGATTCTCTCTTGTGAGAGTGAGAGACCACCAAATTCAAATCATTTGAAAATGGGTCCATCTCACAAAGTGAGATCCGACAGAATTTTGGCTTGGCGAAGAGATCATACAAGAGGTAATCAAGGAAGAAGCATCAATAAACCTGGGTTGACACGAAAGTGCAAGGATGCATCCAAGACATGAAAATGATGATCAGTGATGAGCACATTGAAGAGGCCAACCATCATCGGACTGAAACTGATTCTCCAATCCTCAGTCCCACCTTCGAAATGCAGAGAAACCCCAGTAACAAAACTGCTGTTTCCCATCCTATCATTGACAGTGATGTTGGGCTTGAAAGGAATTTTATACTTTGCGGCATCGTAATTCCCGAGGACCCTAACTTTAATGGTTGCGGTGTCGCCTGCTGTGAATGTGTCGTTGTCGTTTAGCCAACTGAAGGTAAAAGCAGGAATGGCTAAATCATCATCTGCACGATTTTACAGAGTCAAACAGAGACTTTTTCAAAAAATTGTAGAAATTAATTTGTACCTGATTTAGCAGGTGGGGTAATGATGAAGAAGGCAATCAGGATAAAGAGTAGCAGCCTTTGCGACGCCATTGTTGTGGGAGTTGAGATTTTTTTTGAACGATTTGGTGGAGGGAATTGAAGCGGGAGAAGTAGCGGTTATGGTTGTGGTTGCACGTCCCATATTTTGCTACAAAATCATTTGATAAGAGTATTAATTAACTAAAGCGAATGGGATTTATGTTTACATAAGATATTAATATTGTATGCACCGAGTATATTAAGTACTGCATGCACCAATTGTATTGCTTAGTATTTTTAAAAAATTATACTAAGTTATTATTAGAAAGTTTATTACTGAAAAATGAATTATTAAAAATATATTTTTCAAACTTCTATATCTATCTATATAAATATATAAAAGCAGCGTACTTATACAGCTGGTTGATGATTTTGCTGGCGAGTGAATAGTCACTCGCTCAACAGTAAAATCGTGACTTGCACTTCCTACCGGAGCGAGTGAACAGTAAACTTTTAAACCATCGTATCCGAATATAATTTTGTCCATTAACGGGGACGCCTAATTTTTCGTCACAAAATCGCAAACCGTTTGCAAAAAATGTTGAGCC
>JAPKLY010000379.1:0-12986 GCA_026898435.1 Prunella vulgaris | reverse complement strand
GAGCCCACACTTGCAAAAAATAAATTTGAAACCCTAATAAAATCAATTATACCTTCAGTTGACAGCGTGGCGTGGCCGTGGACGGCAGGGGGTTCGTCGCGTGTGGCAGCGCGGAGGCGAGGCTGCGACTGTGTCTGATGTAGCGCACACGCGTGGGCGGCGCCGGCATGGGAGGAGGCGTCGGTTGAGGTGGAGGAGGCAGCCGCTGAAAATCCGTGGTAATGACTGACGAAGAGAACAGATATAGGTCTTATGGGCCATTAATGAAATCTTGGCCCAACTTACTCATTTATTTATTTTACTTAAAAATATTTATTATATGATGACGTGTTAATTTTATTTATAATATATATATTTATTAATTATTTTAATTATGTATATATATTGATAATAATGATGATTTTTACATTGAATGGAAAAAATTGAGAAAATATTAAATGGAAGGAATCCGACTCCACCTTCTGCACCTTAAGGATCATGCAGGTAAATAAAGATGATATTATGAATATTATATATTAAATATTTTAAATATTTGTTTAGTTCGATTATTTTTTGATAGAGTTATATGTACTATTTTACAGGTTATTCACGAGATGGATCAAATAAATATTTAAAAATATTTATATCTGTATCGAAATTTTTTATTCATATTTATGTCTATCTAATTTTATTCATAAATTTTTAATGCACACTAACATTTATTTTAAACAATCTTCAACACAAATCAAACATGTTTCATCTGTCCCAAACTCATCTACCACTCTATTGTTTATTGCTTTAAATTAAATTGAGTTTAATTAATACATATAATTAAAGTAATAACATGAAATGTAAATATACTTAATTTTAGATAAGATATAATGTAAAAATAATAATGTTATTTTATTTTTAGAAACATCAAGTGAGCAAGGAGAGAGACAATTTTTGTGATACCTCAAAATCATGCATGCTCATTAATTTTCTATATTATTTACACTTATTTTATATATTTCTCTAACTATTTTATTGGACCAACTTTTTAAAAGGGTGGATAAGCTACTTAGTTTTAAAAGCACTCCTAGCACCTTAAAGTATAGTAAAAAAAATTCTATAACTTATTTTCAAATGCTATTTATTTTTATTTGAATATTAATTCTAATTATTTAAAACTCCACACTAATATATATGAAAAAAAATATGTATGACATGAAGACTAACGAATAGATACTAATAAACATAAAATGTATTTAAAATTTATCACATCATAATATTAAATTTATTCATAATATATGTTAGTAGTTAATTAACTTAATAACTAAGTTATATATATCTAGGATAAGTTGGTTAATTTAATAATAAAAAAAATAAAAAAAAAGTTGAAGTAAGCAAATAGATAGATAAATTTTATATAATTGTGTACATTTATAGTAATATATGAATTCAAGGTTATAATAATAATAGTGATAATAATAAAAAAAAAAAAAGAGATTAAACGAAGGAAAGGCGGAGTACATAATATAGATAAGTACATAAACAAACATATGTGTATATACTATAATATGAACGCACGTTAACATATATATATATATATATATATATATTTGTTTGTATGTATAATGTACTTAATGCTACCTATACTTATTATTTGTTCTTGATAAGGTTACAGATAACATAAGTAAACTACGGGTGTATTGGATTAGGATTTTAAAAGATTTTTTTAGCTGAAAAAAATCTTGCAGATTTTAAAAATTTTGTAGGATTTTGATGACTTTTAAGATTTTGCAGAATTTTGTAAGACTTTTAAAATCAGGATTTTAATGAATTCTGTAGGACTTTGCAGAATTTCATGAATTTGTGTCATATGATATGAATTCAAGATTTTTTCATACCTTCGAATTAAAAAAAAAAATCAAAGACAAACAAAAAAAGAATCATAATATCATGTCCTCCTAAATAGCATTCCGCCACATATTTATAACTACATTAGTCCTCTAAGCATTATTGTCATGTCGTTCTTGCTCTTGTTATAGCATCATTTAGTAGTTTGGAATCATGAGCCGAACCCTCTCACCCACTTAGAACATACATGAACTCCAAATCAAAATTTAAAGAGTAGTGTTTGCAATTTTACAAGCATGAAAATTACATTTTTATTGTTTTCTTTTTTTTCTTTTTTTTATTATATTTTCCTTTTACCAATGATAGCATGAACTTTTTTATTTTATTACATGACTTTTTGGCACAGCATATAGTAAAAAATTTGGCCCAAACCATTGTAATAAAAAAAATTCTACCTTAAGTAATGCGTAATTTTATTAGAATTGTATTATCATATATTAATTTCTACTTATTATATATATATATATATATATTTATGATATACACGTATATAGATGTGTATGTTAAATAATATCGAAATTGAATAATCAAAACAACCAAAGTAAAAGATAACAAAATTCAAATTTCCGCAAAAATTATTGTCAATAGAAAAATATTATCAAATGACATATGCAATATATAATATTAGTATTATAGTAATACTAATATAAAATATAAATATTTATCTTGTGTGTATGTTAGGATGAACAATATCGTTTTGCTGATATTAAATTTTTTAAATGAACCAATATGTGTATATATATATATATATTTAATGAATTAATTATAATAATTATTTTTATTTATTCTAATATATATGTATATATATAAAATATTATATTAGCCCTCGTTCCTGTAATTACTTTATCGTTGATGTTAGTATTATGAGTCATGGCTAATAAAAGTAATCATAGAATTAAATATAAATGCAGGGATAAAATTATAATGTTAAAAATATTTTAGGTCTTAAAAATAAAAAATTATATATAAATCAATTTGGAGATAAATAAAGTCACTAATTAAAAAAGTCCACCGAAATCCTAGGGGTTTTGATGAGATTGTTGGTATCTATAAAATACACTAAAAAGTTCATCCAAATCCATCAAAATCCATCAAACCCCAACAATCCTTTAAAATCCTTATATTTTTTAATACCAGTAGATTATTTTTAAGTCTTTTAAAATCCTGAATGAATACCAGTGGATTGTTTTTAAGTCTTTTAAAATCCTGATTGAATACCAGTAGATTGTTTTTAAATTTTTTAAAATCCTGATTGAATACCAACATATTTTTTTGTAATAAAAAAATCCTTTAAAATCCTACGAAATTTCAAACGAATACACCCCCCTTAATAGGTAAGATATTGTGGCACGTAGCAAAGCCACGGCCACATCACCTGGGCTACCTCTACCTAGACATGTTAAACGGGCAGCGGGCTGGCGGCCCGTTTAACCCTGTAATTTACAGGGTTAGGTCCGACCATTTGGCGGCCCGTATAAAATCAGACGTTTTTTGCCCGGATCGGTTAGCACGTGGGCTAAACGGGCTAGCCCGCCGGTTTTCCGGGCTCGCCCGGTAGCCCAGTTTTTTTATTAAATTAAATAATTAATATATTAATATAAATTCATTAAATTGGTGTGGGCCGCCTCAGGCCTGTGTAGTGTGTACTGTGTCTGTGGGCTGTCGGGGCCTGAATTGATTCCTGTGGCCATCACTTATGTAATTGTAAATGTAAGTTGTAAATTGTAATTAGTTAATTAAACTTTTATTAATTATTAATTCATTATCTACAGATTAAAATAGAAAATAAGTAAATAAGTTACATATCAATTAATTCAACTGTTCTTAAATTTTTATATTAAATCATTAGTTCTATTTTATATTAAAAGTTTAAATTTTTTTATCCCGAGCCCGTTAGTGGCCCGTTTAACCTGCGGACCGCTAGGGTTAGAGTTAGGTCCGAGCATATGGCGGTCCGTTAAGAATGAACCGCTAAGGTCCAGGACCGTTTAGGCCCGCAGCCCTGTAGGGTTAGGGCCAGCCCATTTAACATCTCTACCTCTACCTAAAGGCGGCCACTTTATGTATATAAAGAGGCATGTATGCCAATACATTTACCAAGGAAAAGAAACACACATATATATATATATATATATATATATTTGTTAAATAGAGAGTTTATTACAACCAAGACCATGATTAGGGATGAAAATGCATCTAGAGCCACACAATGTTCACTAATTTCAACCAGGGCCATTCTGCATATATTATACCCCATCTGTAATACTACCTCCGTCCTGGAACTACTTTCATAGTAGTTCCGGGCACGCGAACCAAGGAAAAGTAAATATGTGAGTGTAAAGTTAAATAATAAAATAAGAAAAAATGTATTTTGTTGACTTTTGTGAGAGAAAAATTTCTTTTTTTGATGTGTGAAAGAAGAGTTGGGACATCCAAATAAGAAAAGTGTGAAAGTAGTTTTGGGACGGAGAGAGTAGATAATAACTGAATTGCCACTGCATTTGTTTCCTCTCTCATACCTATTGACATTAAATCAATGCATAACTGTATCTTGTAACCATTCCTCCATGTCAGATTAGACTGTGTATCTCTTATCTGAATTTTTGAATTTCAAATTTCTCTCTCTCCCACACTCTCAAATCAATTTTCAAATTGGGGAGAAAAATCACTGATAATCTCATTACCACTCGAGTGGAAGGAAAGACGAAACTGCTTGAGTGCAGAGGAGGTGTCGTTGAAGGCGCGATTCCGGTGATGATTGGCGTGGTGCAGATTTTAGAGAGAGAAGATAGGTTGAAAAAATCGATTGAGGCCTAAATCAATTTAGCCTTCTTCTTTTCCGGCGTCATCTTCATTTTTACGTCATCTGATGCGAAGTTAGGGAGCGCATGTGCAGGTGGGTCCCATTAAATTTATTGAGCCCAAAATCGGTTGAGCCTTCTTCTTTTCCGGCATCTGATGAGAGGATATATGTGGATCGCGGTGAGAAAACGGCGGTGAGACAGTGGCAGTTAGAGGCGTAAATTGGATCTGACGGCGGAATAGGTCTTCAAATTCAGGGGAGTTTCGGCGTAGGAGCAGTAGGCGGATAGATTTTGCGTAAGTGAGTGGCGGTTAGAGTTGGGTCATTTACAGACGGTTGCGACGATCATCTCTATTAAATCTGGTGGCTGCTGTGGATGGTTTTAGGCGAATAAGTGACGGCTGGGCTCGGTTTGGTTGTGAAGATTTTCGATTGGCGGCTTACGGTGATGCGCACGGCGCGAATCGAGGAGAGAATTCCGATAAAAGTGGTTGTGGGCGACGAAGCAGCTGGGTGTTCTTCAATGCGAACAGGGTGAGGAATTAAAATCTATTTTATTTATATTAATGGTTATTGCCCTTTTTAATGGTTATTTACCCCACCAACGTCTGGAGTCCTTGAATAATGTGATGGTGAAAGAAGGTTTGATGAATAATGTGATGGTGAAATGCTTTTTTAATACTCTATGTAATTTTTTATCATGTTCGTGTTTAAGCAGGTACCTTAATTCTTGGTCTGAACTCTTAACTCTATCAAATTCATGTTTATGCAGGTTGGGAAGCATGGAATAATTATTGAATTTACCAACCCTGAGAACAATACAACGTGAAGTGCCACATACTTGCCTGAGGTTGCTGCTCATGAAGGTACAACTTTTGTAGTTCTTTCTGGGCTCGTAGCTGCTTTTAAACTAGTTGGTGGAACTCTTGCGGATCATACCTTCTTATTCCTGGGTGCCGGAGAGGTTGCTAAATTTCTTAACACTGCTTCAAATTTTCTTTTTAAACTAAATTTTTTAAAGAAGAAAACCAGCCGATATCTTACTTCTTATTTTGGTTTCTTGAAGGCTGGAACTGGTATAGCTGAACTTATCGCTCTTGAGATATCCAAAAAGGTAATGGGCTTATCTGACCGTCAAAAACTAATTAATTTTCTTGCTAAAGACCCATGGCTTATATACGGTTCATCTGTTAGCAGACAAAGAAGCCAGAAAAAAAATTTGGCTCGTGGAAGGTATAACGTCTCGTATAGGGGCATTTTTTTCTCAGTTACTATGATGTACTATGGAATTTTGGAGTGGTATTAACATTCTAGTGATAACCATCATCATTTTTCTCTTGATATGGAAAAGCTTCAAATCTGGAATTATGTTGGAGATAGTATTAACATTCGGTTTATATTGTTTCATTATAAACGTAGAGCCAGCAAATCAATGAGGTCATCTTTCTCAATTCTTAGCTTCTCAGTTTTTTCTTTCAATTCCTTTTGGTCTTACCTCTATCTTCGTAGCTAGTTTTTCATTTTTTAAAATTATTCATGCAGTCTATAGTACATTCATAACACGTTTAGTATATTCACAACACTGTTCGTATAATAAGGAACACTATGGTACAAAAGTTTATGACAATAACCAATACTAGAATACACTACGAATCACTTTTGTACAGTCTATTATTCAATAATGTACATGTGTCTAGTCGGAAATTTGGCTGGCCGAAAAATTAAAAAAACTCACAAAAATAACAATGGTACAATAATTAGTTCAATGATACATAATCATATTATACTAATGTTCACCGGAATTAAATAATTATGAGATTTGACATCTACAGTACAATATCTGACATGAATAGTATATGATTTGAAAGCTACAGTGCACACCAATCATTCACATTACACTAATATGTACTATAGTACAATACTATAGTCTAAATACACAAATGTCAGGTCTTCTATCTTTTTTCTACTTGTTGGCTTTACGTCACATCAAATGTCAAAATAAAGTTGCTATCACCTACAATATATCTGCAATTTCAGTCTGACACAAATAATTTATGCAGACAAAATAAAGTTGTTATTTACGTGTTATCATGTCTATAATTAATGCAGACAACCTAGGGGAAAAAGGCTACAATTGACCCTATTTGTAATGTTTAACTCCTAGGTGGCCTTATGTATATTTTTTATACTTAAAGTGGCACTACATGTAATCGACCCTTAAATATACTAGTTTTTAAAAATGCACTCGGTGCACAAGAGTTTTTCTCTAAATATTAATTTTATATAAATTGTTTGATTGATTAATTATTATATATATTCATTAGCGACTAGTTTTTTAAATAAAAAATAGAGTAATTCTTCTGACCAACTTACTGTAAGATGTATCATAATTTGATAATGACATTTTAAAATTTGAAAACGATGTATGTTAATTTATATTAATTTATGAACCGTCTGTCGAATACAAGTTTTTGCCTAAGGAATATTGGGGATCGGGATATTCCCCATTCATTTGTAATTTTACAAATTTATTTTTTAAAGATAAAATTACCCTTTAAGTATATTTCTTAATTACAAAAAAATCAGTTGACGCACCTCTTCAAAACCTAGAATTTGATTGGTTTCCTCTCCATAATTCTCCAACAATATTTTTTCGAACAAAAAGGTTAAACCATTGACGTCGAAAATGAAGAACACCAATAAGCATGGCCATTGGCACCCACCTCTTGAATCATTGACATCGAAACGAAAAAATCATGGCCATTGTCCCAGAATTCTAACCACTGTCACCTGAAAATTGAAACAACCTTTGGAAATACAGAAGTTAGCGACACAGTTTGTCCAAATTCTAACTTTTTTTTTTTAAATTTCATTTGTTCGACATTGGTTGGTGGAACAATGCAAAATGTCATAAAGAAATTGTTGGTTCAAACAACCAGAGCCGAACAAATGCCTCAAATGATTTATTCGCGATTTTTCAATCCATTTTGTCCACAGAATTTTGCAAATGATTTACGGTCGATTTTTAATTCCAATACTTGTAATAGTAACATCAAAAATTCATTCAAATCCATTCAATACCAAAATCTAATTAAATACCAAAAAAGAGAAATAAAATGTTATACATTTCGTTCGCCGGCGTCGGAAGAGATGACGATGATGGTCCAAACAATTATGGTGGTGGATGATCTTGCTCCCACATATTCTTTGAATTAAAGGAGGTGATGAATTTGCAAATGTGAATCTTAGTTTGTGAGGGAAGGATTAATTTTGAAAGATATGTGTGGTGAACTGAATGAAAATTATGGTGAATGAAAATTGTGGTGAAACGGGACCAACATATGTGATTAAAAACTTTTAACTTCCATTACCCATAAATTTGTATTTGAAGAGTTCTCAGTAAATATGCATAGTTATTGATATTTTAAGCCTTAAAAATTGTATTTCACGGATAGACATGTTAATATTGGTGCTAATAACAATTTTTTTAAGGAGATTTCCTATAGCACTGATAATTTTATCAAAATTGGATGCACAAATATTTCTACAAGTCTAGAAATTATTAAATTTTGGTATGGTGTAACACTTCTTTATATTAAATAGATGCGAAGTTTTTATCATGACAGGGTGTAGACACTGGAATGTTAGTGTTGCTTGCCAAAAAAGCCAAACCACTACCCCAATATTCTAGCTTGTTCGAAGGTATAATTAGCCTTTTACAAGGCTGGATACCGAATGATGCTACAAAATAAAATTACTTTTGTGCATCTATTTATGTATTTGTTATTGACTAACTTGTATTTGGTGTTAGATATAATGCATAAAACTATGCTAATATAAATTATTTGTTGGAAAGAAATGTTTGTCGAAATGATAATACCAACTGTAAATTAAAAACAAAGAGTACAACGGGTGTAAGTTTTGTAAACAATAGTTTCATAAAATTTATGGTGAAATAAAATAAGTAAGAGATAAAATAATAAATAATTGAGATAAAGTGATTGAAACACCGGGTTTGGAACTGCCCCTTTACGGTTTCGGTGAAGTATCCCACAGTGCTTTGGAACGGACTCAATGTCCTTCACACACACAAATCTTTATCTTGGTAGCAAGACCCTCTCACACTCTTTACTACAGTACCATAAACTGTATTGTTGACCACATTTAACAACAAAGGAAGAACCCCTTTATATAGTGGAAGTGAATCATGATTTCTAGCCGATTAAGCCATAATTTCCGATGAGGGAAAATGAAGCAAATCGTGGTAAATTATTTGATATGAGGGTGAGATAGAAAGCGGCACAAGATTAGAGATTTGATGTGGGATTAATTTATTGCTATCAATTACCAATGGTCAAAGATCAAGTGGACCAAAAATAGATGGACAAAAAAAGAAGAAGTCAACCATAGTTATGGGGCTACACAATATTGATCCAACAAATCTCTACCTTATTTGGTCTATTCCCACCGCACCATCATTTCACCATTATGAAACTCGGGGTCTTACTTTCATCATTACCCATAAAACCTGCACAGGCAATAAACTGTTAGTAGTACATGCTTCTAGCCAACCTGCACACTGAAAACACACGTATTAGTATAGGTTTTAAACAAACAATTTTTAATATATAAGAGATTGCGAAAGAGTATTCAGAAAAACACAATCTCCTCCCAAGCACAATGATTCAATCAATAGAATCAAAATTCAGCAACTTCATGCATGACTTAAAATTTTCTAGGCTCAAACATTTAGTGCCCATATCACCTGGATTTTTCTCAGAAACAATTTTTTATAAGCTCAATTATGTCTTTCTCTATGATGTCACGAATGAAATGAAATATAACATCATATATTTTGTCCTATCATAAAAAACTGGATTTTTACATAATTGGATGACAGATTGACTATCATAATAAACAACTATTTTCTTCTTAAGTAAACCAATTTCAGTGATCAACTCTGTTAGCCAAATAGCCTCTTTTACAGCTTCAAAGATACCAACATACTCAGACTCAGTTGTAGACTGAGCAACAACATGTTGTAATTGAGATTTCCAACTAATACAAGAACCATACAAGGTAAAGACATAAGAAGTAGTTGATTTCTTATTATCTCTATCATTGGCATAATTTGAATCCACATAGCCCACTAAATTCACATTATTAGCAGATCTAGAAAATTTAAGACCAACGTGCATAGTACATTTCAAATACCTGAGGAGTCATTTCTTAACCTCCCAATGAGGCTTACCCGGATTTGACATATATCGGCTTAGACAGCTTATTGCATATGCAACATCGGGCCTAGTAGATACCATTAAGTACATAACAAATCCAACAACATTTGAATAAGACACTTTAATCATATTAATTTCAGAATCAGTCTTTGGGCACTGATCCCTATTTAGCACAAAAAGAGCAGCTTGAGGCACACTAACAGATTTCGCACTAGTCATGGAAAATTTTTCCAAAACCTTTTCAACATATGAAGCTTGATTCAATAATAGAATGTGCATGTTCCTATTTCTATCAATGTTCATGCCAAGAATTTTCTTTGCATCACTGAGATACTTCATTTCAAAGTTATCACATAAACTTTTTTGAACATGCTCAATAGTCTTTAAGCTAGGGCTTACAAGTAGCATATCATCAACATATATGAGCAAGAAGAAAGGAATATTGGCATCATCTTTGAAATACAAACAAGGATCATAAGCACATTTTTTCAATTTCAAAGATAACATGCAAGCATAAAATCTCTTATTCCATTGACTTGGGGATTACTTTAAACTATAAAGAGATTTTTTCAAAAGGCACACATGATTAGACAATTTAGGATCAACAAATTCCTCAGGCTGCTTCATATAAATTTTTTTATCCAAATCACCATGCAAAAAAGTTGTCTTAACGTTCATTTATTTCAATTCCCAATCAAAATGGGCAACCAAAGCAAGCATAATTCGCACAGTTGTAAATTTCACCACAGGAGCAAATATTTCATTATAATCTACCCCCTCGTTTTGAGTAAATCCCGTAGCCACTAGTCTAGCTTTGTATATGATATTATCCACCTCATTCTTAATCTTATACTGTTGGGGAATTAAACGCGGATCTATTCGGGATTTACGCTAAATACAAATTTAAGCCCACAATTAATATCATGATTTAAACATAATTAAATCAAATAATTGTATACCTAACAACCGGCTTTGCATGCAAAACATATGAACATATAATATCACGTAAAGCTCTAAACATGCGGAACTAAAGGATTTAGTGAATTATACCTCTTGGAGAAAAGACAGTTTCTGAGACAAAAAGTGTCCTTATTGAGATGCTTTATCTACTTCAACCGCCTTATGTTCCGACTCCAAGCAATCAACTTGATCAACCCAATAAGGCTTCTCAAGTATTCCCTTGTCCTTATTCGTACACCCGGTGGGAGGCCACACGAATAATCACAACACAAGGAAAAAATAATTTTGATGTCCAGTACTACTGTGATTCTCAAAAATCACTATTAATTATCAATAAATAGAAGTCTTGTATCATCTCATATTTATAATGAGAATACAAGATCTTGAATATCTAATATTTCAAATCTTGATTATCATGAATATCAAATATTCTAATCTTGATAATCTGGAATATTAAATATTCAATTCTTGATATTTCTTTCTTTCATGTAATTTTCGAAAAATACTATGTATATTTAATCCCATGAGATCTTGATTTTATTAGATATTCTTGTATTCAAGATACATATCTATTTTTCATAAAATCTCTAATTAATTTAATATATATATAAAATTTCGAAAATTAAAAATTAATTGGGCCAAAATTATTTCTTTTATTTTAATCGCCTTATTTATTATTGAACATTTAATTGGGCTACTTGAGGGGCCTTTAGGAGAATTAAGATTGGACCTCCTAATGAGCCTTGAATTCTAACATTGAACCCAATGTCATTCAACCCATTAACATTAATCTCACTCCACTATAGGATTAATGTTGCACTATCCATCTTAACCTATATTACAATCATATGGCTCCCGGTCATTATTTCCCGTGTTTAAGATTCTCTTGTCTGTTAATTAATCAAGCCACTGAACGCTTTAATTAATTTAACATATTAACCTTGGAGTAAGGACAACTCTTCTTTATCATCATACCAGAAACATTCCACTTGCAAGATTTAGTATGACGAACGTTTAGAGCCCACCAAGGGGACTAATCATGCAAGACTCTCCAAGCACACGTTCCTCTGTATTAAATCTTAGCAACTGTCATGTTCTCAATGGCGTCACCCAAGATGCAAAGTATTGAGTCTTATTGACTCTCTACCCATAACAAAATAAAGTGCCACGCACGGATCACACACAGTTCTATTTAAGGGACAGAGGTTTAGAAATAAACGACCACTGAGGTCTAATTCTTCATCCCATAAATCAGTACAGAAGAATTACCTCTATGTAGGTCCTCTTCAATGCATCATCATGCACTAGTGTAATCCCTTGGTCAAGATAAGTCAATCTGGAATTTTCACATCAACCGTTTACCAATGGGTGTTCAAATCCCATCTAGGTTGTGAATTTAGTACTTGTTACAAGACACTGATAATGTGATCTTGCTGTGAGTTATCTGGGGATCACCACATTTATCTATAGTGTAACTTGTACTATTATATGAACGGATTGCAATAAATAAATAACATTCATATTTATCTAAAGCACAGTGATAAAAGATTTATTTTAGATAAAGCTCAAAGATTTAGTTTAGTTATACAAAGTAAAAGCATACTTTCTGCTATAACCTTAACAATCTCCCACTTATACTCAAAGTCTGCTTTTAAGTATACTACAACATATCTATGTACTACACATGTCCTAATAATTTCTCCCACTTATACTCAAAGCTGATTGGCAACACACTTGACTCCCATTCCTTCCACATGTCTCTCGAATGTTGATAGAGGCAGACTCTTTGTGAAAGGATCAGCTAGGTTGTCTTCCGTTGCGATCTTTGCCACTTCTATGCCTCCTCTCTTAATGATTTCTCGTATAAAATGGTGTTGGTCCCGAAATGAGTATAATCAGTGTATGGGGGGGATACACTGATGTCAGATTTTTCTGAAAGACTCAGAAAAAATGCCCTAACACACTTATTCAGGATTTCCTGAAGTACTCAGTATGCTGAAGGTCCACAGGGGCAGCAGGGACAGTTCAGTAACGAGTCAGATAAGCTTAGTGTAAGTAACATGCTCGGAAGCTCAGTAGAGATAATAAACCTACTGACCGCTTGGAAG
>JAPKLY010000378.1:408738-449849 GCA_026898435.1 Prunella vulgaris | reverse complement strand
TATATATATATATATATATATATATATATATATATATGAGTAAGTCTATTGTGAATTTGAGTTCACATGAACTTGTATCAATCTATAAAAATATACATAATAATAATAATAATAATAATAATAATAATAATAATGTATAAATTCGAATTCACCGTGAACTCGGATTCATAAAAAATTTTGTATATATATATCTATTAGCGGATTCTTCCGTTAAGTGATTCTTTAATGGAATTACTAATTTTTATTATGTAGTTAATTAACAACAATTAATATAATTGAGAAAACAGTGAGATGTGGTTGGTCTTTCTCATAAAAAAATATTGATTTAAAAATTACTCATGCCTGTGTATGGAGGACAACACGTGGCATTATTTAAAGTAGCTACAACTTTTTTCTTTAAGATATTACTTAAACTAGATTTTTGGCCGTGCAATGCACGGGTCTTATTTACTTTTTTTTTCTTTCTCTATCAATATAAATGTGTTCAATTTTTAGATTCATATTTTTAAAAATTGTCAAACTAAGTGCATATGAATAAAGTTGTTGTCTGTAATGGTGGCAATAATTTTTTTTTTTGTCATAAAATGATTTAACACTCTGTTAGTGGACAAATTAAAATTAAAAAATATGTGAATAATTTTGACGGATGAATGAAGTAGTTTATGACGGAATAAGCCAATAAGTTTTGTTTATTGTTAATGTAAAAAAATTATAGTTTGAGTATGTCTTTCAAAAGTTCTCGTTATGAAATTGTTTGAAAACAACTCTTAAAAATAAGATTATGCGATATATTTAAATGGAAGGTTATAAATGATTGTATTTCATGAGATTTAGAATTAATAAAGATCATAAATTCCTTTTTAACAAAAAAATAAAATGAATGAGTCAGTTTAAGTTGTTAGTTCTACAACAGTTCATATTATAATTGTAAAAAAAAAGTAAACATTTAAAAATCT
The DNA here is from genome assembly GCA_026898435.1 of Prunella vulgaris. Classification (NCBI taxonomy): domain Eukaryota; kingdom Viridiplantae; phylum Streptophyta; class Magnoliopsida; order Lamiales; family Lamiaceae; genus Prunella; species Prunella vulgaris. The sequence goes on along the minus strand of JAPKLY010000378.1, from coordinate 448,893 downwards.
CCAAATTGAAATTATCAAAGTAATAGAAATTTTATTTTGTTATATTTAAAATAGAATGATTAATTAATGAGACTGAGCATACTATCGCATGATACATCTCATTTTGATATAAGTTGGTGAAAATTAGGCAACCCAAAATAGAGAATTTATTGAATCCCGTATTTGTTACATTAAATATGTTAGATCAAGTTTCCAATATCGCTAGGATCACGCTATTAGAATATCTTATTTTTTATCTGTCAAAAGATAATGAAATATACATCTTCAGTTGAGGAGCAACATAAAAAATAAAGATTTTTATCATGGAATACCTCTTTTAACATTATTGACTTGATTTAGTTGAAGAGCATCCAAGTTAAACTAATTGTGCTAAAATATCTACAATAAAGTTTTTCGTACTAAAAAGAGAAATAAAATTTTGGTTATAAATGTTCTTAAATATAGAAACACCAGTTATTTTACTGATCCATTTGCTCCCCTTAATACAAAAAGGAGCTATTCTTGGAAGTTGCAACAGCAGGTGCAGCAACTTCAATTTAAAAATCCCTAAGGATTCAGGTTCTTAATTTCAAGTGACCAAATCTAGTTATCAGAGGTGGGTGACTGAATGACATGAATGTTTTTATCACACTCACAATCTTCACCCTTCATTCTAAGCAGACTCATGAAATCCTCAATCATATCATACAGAGCCAGTTCTTTAATTTTGGTAAGATATTGCAATCCCAGTGGAAACATCCTTCAGCTAAGGGCATCTGCAAATCAACCCTTGTTTAAGTTGAAACATTGCTCTACCTAATATCACAATTTTATGAAATTTGGTGGAGCTTTCAATGACTAAACTCTGTAGCTTCTCAAATCCAGAGCTTTGAATGTAAGCTCTTCATCAACAAAACAGCCCACCAGATGAAGCTCCGTTAGATGGGAAAGGTGCTTTAGAGCTTGCAAACGGGCTCTTCTCTACTTCAGATCACATGAGAATTATGAGCATATTATTGAGCAAGGAAATCCGGCTTAGAAGTTCTTTCAGGCCCCTTTCAAGTTGTGTGTAAATGTAAAGTTATCATAAATTGCAGTGCACTCCACATATCCTTTCCGTGTTCCCTCTGCTCATCAGTTCTTTTTTTTAAGCTAGGTTAATTTTTTTCATATCTTTCTGGATATTTCTTTTTGGCCAAGCTTGATAAGAGTCGAGTTCTGTAGATTTTTTTAGCTACAGATACCTTCATATACATAAGCACATTGAACAATATTACATACTTGGGCTTTCACCAAGTGAAAGCAATAGAGTTGCAGAACTTCCAAGTCACATTAAAATCTTATAGTTAATCTAGATAAATGCCTCTAAAATATTTAATCTTTTCTCAAAGTTATATTTACGTTAAATGTAAAAAGGCACTCTCTTTGTTCCACGCACAACTTCAATCATTCTTTACCGATTTTCATAGGAGTTGGGAAGGGCTTTGCATTGCACCCAATAATAAGACCTATATCAACATTAAAAAAACTTCATTAATGAATTAAGATGATGAAAATTATTGAGACATTAGATTTGAAAGTGGCGGAAATCAAGGAACAAAAGGAAATAATGATGAATGAAGATGAACTCGTGTAATTTAACTATGCTTCAATAATCCAAAGGTTGGACAAAATTTTGAATAACAAATGTTGTATTTCACTTCTCTGTTAGGAACTCTCATCTTTTAAACTAAAATCTTGGGAGCCCCTTCGAAGCTGTGATAAAATTTGAGATGGAGTGACTCGAGATAAAGAGAGAATCCATAAGTGAGAGTTTAAATGTATAAACTAAAAGATCGAAGACGTCAATTACCATTAATGATCAATATAGTACAGACATCAAATATTGATTGCAGAGATAATGATATGACTTGATATCTTTAAGGATAGATATACTATGATGTCAAAACTAATTAGTTCAGTAGGATACCCCTAAATCCATGCAGTATATGATCCCCAACGATCTACAAATAATCTACATTCCACTTTCATTTGCATCCCCGAGCATTTTGAATTTTACCATTTATTAAAAAATCTCATTATATTATTAAGTACATTCTTCATCGAATTAGATCGACGCTTCTAATACTAATGGAATTTCCATTCTGTTCACTAAATCACATGAAATATGATCAAACTCCATATTTGAAATAAAATGTATGAACTATGTATGAAAAAATGGCATCTTCTCAAATTCGTCCATTCCCCCACTCTCTATTGTAAGATAAAATCTATAAATGTGAAAATGTCCAGTAACCAGATCTCAGTAATTCTACACTTAAATAATAAATTTTATATACACTCAACGCTTCATAGTTCCTTTCTAGTTTACTCAAATCCTTTTGGATATGCTATTTTCATGAGATGAACAACGATAGAAGGCATAAACTTAATCATAAATGTAGTGTAAACCTGAAGATTTAAAATATGAAGATTGCAAATCGAACTATAAGAAGGCAAAGGAAGAAAAGAATATTACTGTTATACCTTAACTGAGATGAGGAAACACGTGTTCAATAAGAAAAACCTGAAAAAGAAAATGTTTTACCCAGAAAGCAATGATTAAGTTTTTAAGGTCTTAAAAATTTGACGTGTAAAGTACAACTAAAAATGCTTCACATGAAGATAAGAAATCTCTCACCATTTAAACTCAAAGCACACATCAGTGCTCCACCCACAACTTCAATCATTTCTTTACAAAGTTTCATAGGAGTTGGGAAGGGCTTTGCATCTCACCCAAAGAATAAGACCTATATTAACATTAAAAAAAATCGTTAATGAATTAAGACGATGAAAATTGGCAGCAGTATTTCCTACCTAAAAAATAATTATAAAATTGAATAATAATATAACAATGCAAGCAGAATAAGAAGAGATACATGCAGAATAAGAAGAGATACTGATAATATAACATATTTTTGAAAAGATCTTCAATATATTTCAAAATAGTATATTGACTACGCTTGCAGAATGAGATCACAATGTTCGCATGAAAATATCATGATTTCAAAATGTATGAATCAACATGTGAATTTCTTTCCTGATTATCCATCACAAATAACTTTATCATAATATGAACTAAATAGAAGTTCATGCACCGTTTTAGCTTTGTCAGAAAACTTAAAATATGGACTCAAGCCCATAAATAGTCAGACGAGGCCCAAACACAATATGATAGAACTAGGAGTACGAGCATAAATAAAGCCCAGGTATAGAAGCACGGACAAGATCGAGATTCACGAGCACGAGCAAGTCGAGCACCTACGTGCACGAGCAAGTCAAACACCAATGAGCTCGAGCAAGTTGAGCACTACGGGCACGAGCAAGTCGAGCACCTACGTGCACGAGCAAGTCGAGCACCAACGTGCAAGAGCAAATCGAGCACCTACGGGCACGAGCAAGCTCATGGTAAACTTTTACAGAGAAATTATAGCAATTATGCACAATTTAGGGCATAATTAATATCAATCAATCCCCACACAAGGAAACTACATTTTATGGAGAGAAGACTTCCTATAATAATATTTGTAACGGTCTAGTTGACCAACGTAGCATGATAGGTGCACGTAGCATAATTGAGATCGTCTATAAATATGGCCTTAGGGCCATCATTGTAAAGATCCACGAATTTGTTTAATACAAAGACTACACTTAAGTCCTAGCTCTTGCAATACAAGACCTAGGCAAATCTCCGTGTTATTTATATTTTCCGCATGATTATTCAAGTATTATTATACTTATTTGTTATCCTGATCACAACCACATAAGAATTTAATCAGGTAATAACAATTGGCGCTAGAAGAAGGGCCACCACGAATCTTATACTTAAGGATTTTAACTTGGATTTTGAAGTTCATCTTCAAATCCTTAAGTCTCTAAGAAATTTTTGAAAACTATCTTCAAGGTTTTAGTTTCGAAGATCTTCTCCAACTCATCATTAAAATGACAAAATCAAAGGCTGCTAATACTCCCCATGATACTCTCTACAATACTTATGTTGGATATTCAACGTTTCATTCAAAAGGGAATCAATCCGATAGAAACACACACACCTTGGATCAAGCCCCCATGGCTGAGGGTGCTCAGACCAACCCCGGGTGTCGGACAAGGGAATTGATGCCTATCTGTATGCAAGACTTTGAGTCTCCCAATCAAGTGGATACACTTATTCGGGAACTCCAGCAAAAAGCCAAAGAGATGAGAGCAGCACGGAGTTCGTCCTTTGCTCTGAAGAAAAAGTATAATTTTTTTGCCAAAATAAAATAAGAATAGTGGATGAGCATCAGGGAAAAAGGCAGATGCATGCAACGAAATCTAAATCTCGATTGGTTTTCAACCGACTTGGTCCGGATCTCTCTTGGAGATCCTCTTCATAGCCTGCCAACCGAGAAATAACACAAGATTCTTCCATTTCAGAATCATTGACAAAGTCCTCTAACTACACTCCAATGCAAATCTCGTATTCAAGAAGCGCTGAGCCTGGAAATTTGGCCAGTCAACAAATGTGCTTTGTACAGAGTGCTTTACTTAGACGCTATCAACCCTGAATTTCAACCCATGATCGGTTGGGCCCAGGGGGTTTTTCTCATTATGATTTTGGTAAACTAGTTGTTGACGTGATAAGACCAGCAGTGGCTATGCAAGATAGCCAACAATCCATGTTGCAGGATTTACAAAAAAAGGTTAGCCGAGGTAGAGGGCAAAGTGAAATAAAAAAGAGATCTTCATAAGCGATTAAGCTTGGAAAATGAGCCTTTGGCCATCGAGCTAGAAGATGCTCCGGTCCAATCGAAGATAAGTCCTCTTCAAGCTCCTCTCTATGAGGGAAGGATAGATCTGGAGACTCATCTCTCCAAGTATAGGATTTATATGATTGGTTGAGGTGCGACGGATGCAACAAAATGCAGTCAATTCCCTCTCACTCTAGGCGAACTAGCCCATAAATGGTACGTAAATCTTTCTCCTCATTCCATCCATAGTTTCTCCGAGCTTGGGGAGAAGTTTGTATCATACTTCGCTGTAAAAATTAACAAGCCAAAAAATCTACATCGATTGATGAGAGTCCGACAACAGAAAGATGAGGGAGACGAGCAGTATATCGATAGAATTGATGAGATCATCCTCGGTGGTAAGCCTGTGAGCGACGACTTGCGCTTCATTCTCTACTTGGAGGATTTAGGGGAGATTCCCCCATGTTCCGCAGTCTTACCAAAGACCTTCCTACTACATATGTGGAAGGTAGGAAACGAGTAGGTGAGCTCATTAACAGTAAAAAATTATTGACTCAGAGATTAGGGGAGGTAAAGGTGGATGAAAAACAAGAGAATCCGTCTTTATTCAAAAAGAGAAATGGAGGACGAGAATCCAAAACTCCAGAAACCTTCAAAAGATTCAACGCATGAGATGAGGTAAGTATCATTGAAAAACTTAATCAAACTCCAGCATATATTTGTAATGCTATAAAAGACAAGGATATGCTTGAACCACCTCGCCCACTACGAAATGTGTCATGCCAGCCCGATAACAAACAATTTTGTGCCTATCATGATAGCCCTGGTCAAAATACAAGCAGGTGTCGTGATCTTCTTGGACAACTGTGGAAGTTGTTTGAGGAAGGAAGGTTGAACAAATTTGTTAAACGGCCAGCACCAAGGCAAGACAATACTAATCAAGGTCATTTGAAAAGAGGACGAGGAAACTGACTTCCACATCGCTAACAAACTGAAGTTGCCAACTTGAAGGATGAAGATGTTATTTCATATGGAGTGGAACCTCCAATTTGAGCTGGGAGCATATGCATAAGCTCTAATTGGATAGCAAGAAGAAGTACTTCAACTCCAAGATCAGAGTAGAGGATTTCATTCTTAATAAGATGTACGACCATTTTGTAAAGTCTTGGGGGGCATGTACATATATTGTTATATATGAATAAAATAACTTTTGTCTTTACAAAATTACTGTGAACAACACCTCGAGCAAGTTTCAGTGGAAATTAGCAAACTCCAAATACCTTGCACAAGCTTCGGTGGAAGTTAGCGACCTCCAAAATACCTCGCGCAAGCTTCACTAAAAATTAGCGAGCTCCAAGCACCTCGCACAAGTGTCATTTGAAGTTAGCGAGTTCCAAGTATTCTCGCGCAAGCTTTATTTGAAGTTAGTGAGCATGACTATGTTTGGAGTCAAAGTCACCAGATTTAAACTAAAAGACGAGCTAATTATCTTGCAAATTGAGTTTAGTGTGAGGCGCGGCAGATTTAGCTTGACAAATATAACTGACGAGAATAGTTCATTAAAAATAAAGTCCCTTGACGAGCTAATCATCTCTCAATACGGGCAAAATCAACTCAAAGGCAAGCTAATTATCTTGCAATCAGAGTTGGCAAAATTTTACGTCTAGGCGAGCTAATTATCTCCCTAACACAAGCTTATGAGAGCATAAGTACAAAGTCTAAATATTGTACAAGGACAAGATAGTCTTATCAAAATTTTGGACGTCCACTGTTTAAAGTATATTCAACTCCGAGTTTGTATCACGTGATCAGTTTAATGTGATGATATTAATGGAGCACAATATGAGTGGGGGCATAAAGAGTCCATACGTGACAAGCATGCAACCATCAGAAGCAAAGTGACTTGAATTACATCTGTAAAAGTAAGATAGAGCGAGAATTGATCGACGCATAAGAAAATTTTAACATGGCAGTATAAAGTTTACCTTACAACACGTCATTCTCTCTTGCTCTTTCCTTTTGTACCCGTGCAACATCTGTCCCAGTTTTTCTTCTCTTTGAGGGCTATGCATCGAAAATTAAATTAGTCCTCTCGAAATGACCTTAAACTCGTCAATCTCTTCATCCATCTCTGTTAGAGCTTGAGTAGCCAAGATTGCGGTCTGAAGAGCTAACATCTGGGTAGCTGGCAAGGTGATATCCTCATGGATTTCTTAGATAATAATCTCAAGTTTATGAGTCCAATCACAACGGATGTCGAAATAATCCATTTCAAATGACTTGGTCGATACGATCAGAAATTTCCCAAAAAATGATCAGAGTGCTCATAAGGTGAAACCAGGAGTTAGACATCAGCTATTTGGGACCAATTTCTCAATATTGAAACACGTACATGACGTCTGGACATAAAGGAAGACAAGGGACATACTTCCATCATATCACATGTCACCACTATCATTCCTATTAGGGTTTGACCCGTCCTTTCACTCGAATAGGATATGTAGTAGTGAACATCATTGGGCGTATCTTATCTTTCCCGCCAAGAATTAATCTCAATCTGAGTCACAGTATTTTTAAATATGTTTGAATGCCAACGAGTTATATCAGTTCTCATAAAAGACTTTGGGGAGTAAGGCACCGAACGATAGGGGTGATCAGCTAAATATTCGATGAAGGAATGACTCATGATTGGGCCAGCAATCTCGTCAACAAAACATTTCCACAATGACCATGCCCACTCAACGACACGGTCGTTGTCAGAATGCTTAGCCTTAGAAGCACGTTCTGATCGATTGTGGTTATAATCATTTACAATCGTTAGATGTCTGGTCAGATCTATAAGAAGTCTCTTTGTCGATACCGACAATGTTTTGTCAAAGTCGACGTCTATATCATGGAGAAGTCCTAAATGGGATCGACTCATGTTGTACGAAGATCTGGCCCCTTCATCAAATTGTTAGCCAGCTTTCCGAGACATGATATTAAAATCAAGTAACGGCAATCTAATGTGGAACTTACACGATTAGTAAATGAAGAACTCCTAAGAACGATTATTTTCCGAGAATGAGTGTCTGCGTGAATAAACACCATGGATAAAATTTAATATCACAATGACGTAAAGGTTAAGCTGCAAACAAACTACAATCCATCGCTCAACTAATAGAGCCAAGTCAAATTGATCAAAATAAGGCAGAAGAAGATGTCCATCGTGTGATACGACGAAGTTACCACAACGAATAAGAAATATGTTGGTGACCGAGTCATAATGATGAATCAGTTGTTTTGATCTCATGGAGGTTTGGATAACCGGTCATCGTTGCAAGCTATTTCGATCGAAAATTTACCAATTCAAAACTAGATGGTACCTCTTTCGAAGCTTCTGTCTTGTCCATGAAACTCATCAAAATATCAACTGCAATACAGACAATCCCATTTTTGGACAGCTAGCTATTAATTTCCCGGGTGCTCCAATCATCTGAAAGAAGCAATACTAAAGTATGTGACGCAACCACCTCTAACCTTTCCCAACCACTGCAGTGCCGCCGGTGCCACCACCACCACTTCAACCACCATTACATCCGTGTTCTTACTTGTCCCTCCACAAGCTATCCGACAGGGGTACCCACTACTCTGCCTCCGCTTCAGAGCTTGAATCTATTGCTAAAAACCTATCTGCCGCCGTTCATTTCGTCCATTGCGGCCATCAACTCCTCTGACAAAACGTCGGTCCAGATGCGACGATATTGAAAAGCTTTTTACAGCGAATTGAGAAATCGGCAAGATGTGAGAATTTTCAAGACGAATCCCGCACTTCTGGCATTGATGGGGAGCTGTCGACATCTATTACCGCCTGGACGACAACTATTACCCACAGGCCACCTAGTCGACAACTACTGCAACCCAAAGAAGAAATACATATATGCATACATGGTCATCGTTATGCCGATCTGAAGATGTCCACCGCTAATTATTGTCTTACGTACGCATGCGATCGTTGAGGCTTCGCTTGCGACATGTTGAGGGATCACGACGGAAGAACTAATCAAGTTAAACGCCGGAAAGCAAGAAAACTGCCGCCAACAACCGTAACGACGTGAAAAACAGTTTTGCCTTACTGCTATAACACGTACGAGAGGCCGCGCACTGTCAAGATTATATAGCGTCGTCAAGGTTATTGTCTTTCCGTTCGATTGGGATTAAGTGTAAAAGAAAAATCAAGTCGGCAAAGGGGGCAATCAAGACCTGCGCGTGCCATTTTTATATTTGACCAAGGATTTATTTCTTATTTTGGGTCTGTATTAGCGCCGAAATTTAAAAAAATTAATATATATATACATAAGGAAGGATTGGGCGTAAAATTAATATATATACATATATATGGAAAGATATACATCTGCGTGTATATAAATATGGGAAGGTATGCACACGGTATTTGGTCGTAGAGAATAATTTCCATCCGCGACGTGAGGAGTTACTTCCATATTATGGTGCACGGCTTGGAAAATTGAAGACCACCGAATTTAATTAATGATTCTCTCAATTTTGGGAAAGGATATATACATACTATGGTATATATTCAGGAGGTAAAGAAGCAGATTGATTTTATTTGAGGAAGTTTGGTGGTCAACCATTGCGGCCAATTAAAAAAAAATTCTTCCACTCTCATGATTTGTAGCGAATGATTATATGGGATAGGAGTTGTGGTGTCAGCCCACTTCTTAGGAAATTGATTCTGGAGGTCAATGTTTCCATATTAAAAAAAAAAGATAAAAAGGATGGCTACTTATAAATAAGAGCTTGCATGGCTCTACATAGAGAGTTGAATTGTCAATAAGCTCTCTAAGTAGAGTAAAAAAAAAATATATAGCATGCTTACACAGCGGTTAACAAACACTTTAACAGATAAAATATTAAAAAAAAAATACATGAGAAAGCGGGTTTAAAACCGCTATGAAGTTGAAAGCGGTGGAAAACCGCTGTGGGCTTTCAGCACAAGCCCAATTGAATTCTTTTTAACCTAACCTTCTTTCATTTTCTTTCATTTCAAAATAAAAACCTGCCTTCAGCGCCACGGCCGCCCACCTTGCCTCCCACGCCGGCCGAACACTCCCACTCTGCCTCCCACGAATGCACACCCATGCGACGGGACTCAGGCGACTGCACACCCACGCCCACTCCGCCGCCGCTGTTCATCACGGGACGCCGCTGCGCTGTTCGTCGCGGAAGGCCGCCCGTCGCTTTCACCGTTGGAGGCCGTCGCTCTTCGCTTGAGGAAGGCCGCCGTTTGGAATTGCACGTTTGTAAACGGCGTAGATCTAAACCATATGTATCTATTATAAATTTGTATGTGTTTTTCTGATTTTGATATGCAGTGATTGTGCCAATTTTTTTGTGTATCTGAACCGTATGTGTTGTTTTGGTTTTGATATACACTGAACAAATTTTTTTTTGGTTTTGAAACACTGTTGTGTCTTGAAAATGTTAATGGTTTGATTTGTGTATTATATTTCAAAATGTTAATGGTTTGATTTGTTGGTTCTTGAAAATGTTGAATTCTTGTTGGTTTTGATTTGTTGGTTTGATTTGTTGTGACAGAAATGGTTTCAAAATGGTTTGATTTGTTGGTTTGATTTGTTGTTAATGGTTTCAAAATGTTTTTTGGTTTGATTTGTTGTGACAGAAAAATAATTTGCAGAAAAATGCGTTGGTATAATTTGAGCAAAATAAAATTTGCAGAAAAAATAATTTTTTTTTTATAAAAAAATGATCTTAGAGAGCGATTAAAGACCGCTCTCCAAGTTAAATATTAAAATAATGGATACACTTACAATGCGATTTTAGAACCGCTTTCTAAGCCTCTCCACACTTGCATAGCTTTCGCTTGGAGAGCTCATTTTAACCACTTTCTAAGCGGAAAATTGTGAGCTCTCCAAGCCATTTTTTTGTAGTAGTGCGTACTTTAATTTAAGGAAAATGTGGCAGCTTGTTCTCATTGTTGAGGAAAGAGAATTGGTGAAAAATGGATATGAGAGTAAATTACTTTAAGATTTTTCTGATTTGGGGAAAATTTTAAATTATACTCCTATAATTGACGAAAGTATTATAGAATTTTTTAGCCTGTTTATTCTCATAATGGATATGAGTCATGTTTTAAAGTGTATCATTTTAATTCTATATTTGGCTCGAGGACTCGTATCTTCAAATATATTCTAGCCGGCCCATCTCAGATGTATGAGTTTGAGATCAAAAACAATAAAGGCAAGCCTCAGAGTGTGATTGGATTTTTTTTAATTTTTATTGAGACATGACTTCATAGTCTACGTAGTAGCAGTGAAATCGTCTCTATCTCAAAAAAATTAAAAATTATTTTTAGTTTCTTTCTTCTTGATATTCAGCTTGCGAGATCATATTTTATAGAAAATGAATGAAATTTTTGGGATTTTATTTCACGAAGGCGTGCCTCAAAAAGTTCCTGGATTTTTAAATTTTTTCTGAGACAATATTTCATAGTCTACATAGTAGCAGTAAAGTCGTCAATGTCTTCGAAAATTTAAATTTTAAGTTTCAGAGGCATATGGAGCAGCATCGACTACTTCAAAATATCTTCGGTTAAGACATCTTATTAATCCCAGCCAGTCCTGCTCTCAACTTACTTTTAATATGCTACACATCAATGAGTTGAGCATATCAAAATTAGGGGCAATTGTTGTGGTACGATTAAAATATGGAGTCAAGCCCATAAATAGTCAGACAAGGCCCAAACACAATATGATAGAACTAGGAGTACAAGCACAAATAAAGCTCAGGTATAGAAGCACGGACAAGATCGAGATTTGCGAGCACGAGCAAGTCGAGCACCTACGTGCACGAGCAAGTCAAACACCAATGAGCTCGAGCAAGTTGAGCACTACGGACACGAGCAAGTCGAGCACCAACGTGCACGAGCAAGTCAAGCACTTACGTGCAAGAGCAAATCGAGCACCTACGGGCACGAGCAAACTCATGGTCAACTTTTACAGAGAAATTATAGCAATTATATACAATTTAGGACATAATTAATATCATTCAATCCTCACACAAGGAGACTACCTTTTATGGAGAGAAGATTTCTTGTAATAATATTTGTAACAGTCTAGTTGACCAACGTAGCATGATAGGTGCACGTACCATAATTGAGATCATCTATAAATATGGCCTTAGGGCCATCATTTTAAAGATCCGCAAATTTATTTAATACAAAGACTACACTTAAGTCCTAGCTCTTGCAATACAAGACCTAGGCAAATTTTTGTGTTATTTATATTTTCCGCACAATCATTCAAGTATTATTACACTTATTTGTTATCCTGATCCCAGCCACATAAGAATTTAATCAGGTAATAACAGTCATATAGAGAACTTACGTTGACTCCTTGCAACATCTTTTTTTAAAAATTCAGAGATGCAATTATCTACAGAGATGAAATTAAATGTTGGCCTAATGTGTCGTGCATTTTGTTCAAACAATGCAAAGCAAACACCTCTCTGAAAATCAAATCCTCCAACAACATCTAAACTAACTCCTAACCAAAACATCTTTTGCTAGGCAATTTCACAATGATATATGCAACAACTGTCAATTGAATTTACTCACATAATATGCCAAAATTCATAGATGCAATTATCTGCAGAGATGAAATTAAATGTTGGCCTAATGCGTTGTGCATTTCGTTCAAACAATGCAAAGCAAAAATATCTCTAAAAATCAAATCATCCAGCAACACACATAATATGCCAAAATTCAGAGATGCAATTATCTGCTGAGATGTAATTAAATGTTGGTCTAATGCGTCGTGCATTTCGTTCAAACAATGCAAAACAAAAACCTCTCTGAAAATCAAATCCTCCAGCAACATCTAAACTTACTCCTAACCAAAACATCTTTTGCTAGGCAATTTCACAATGATATATGTTCAAACAGTTGATATTATCAAAAATTCAAAACTTTTATTTCAACTGTTTGAATTTTTGAATAATTCAAATAATTCAAAACTTTTCAATGATTATTGTTAATTCAAATCTGTTTGTTAACAATAAGCTTTGTTTCCTCCATAGACCATATCAAATAATTCAAAACTTTTCAAATAATGACCCACGTGATTTAAAAATAAGCTTTGTTTCCTCCATAGACTAAGAATATCACACTTCAATATAATTAATTTAGATAATCCCCGTTTGGAAAACTTATAAATAGAAAATTCCAGGAACATGGAGAGAATATGAATCTTGAAACGTTTATTTCATTAATAACCCAATTAAGTTGGATTTTTTTTAAATATTGCATTTCCTATTTTCAGTCACGTAATTAAGGTGGTTTTCAGATTGTTTTTTAAAATAAGCGAAAATGCGAATTCAGCTCACGATTTCAAACAAAACGTGAACGTCATTCATGTTATTCAAAACCTCTGTTACTACCGTGTAATGACATTTGAAAACGTAAATTAGATTCACATTTTAGGAATTATTGCTTTTGAGGAGATGTTAAACAGGCTGGCCCTAACCCTATAGGGCCAGCCCTACAGGGCTCCGGGCCTAAACGGTCCCGGACCTTAGCGGTTCATCCTTAACGGGCCGCTATATGCTCGGACCTAACCCTAACCCTAGCGGTCCGCGGGCTAAACGGGCCACTAACGGGCTCGGGGTAGATTTTTTTTACAAATTTAAAATTTAATATAAAATAAAACTAATGATTTAATAACTAAAGTTCACACATCCATAACATAATCTAAAAAAATTCATACATCCATAAAATTCATACATTAACAACTAAAATTTACTAAACATCTCCAAACTCTTCAATCTTCGGTATAAGATCCTTCCTTGGACAATGATAAAATATCTTCTTCCATTTCTTCATCATCATCATCATCTTCTGAAATCTAACTTATTTACTTATTTTCTATTTTAATCTGTAGTTAAGTTATTTGTTAATAATGAATTAATAATTAATAATTAATAAAAATTTAATTAATAAAGTTTACAATTACGTAACACAAGTGAGGGGAAATCAGGTCAGCCCACAGCCACAGTACACAGGCCCACGGCCCACACCTCCACAGCCCACAATCACTTTTCAATTTAATTAACTTATATTATATATTAATTAATTAATTTAATTAAAAAAATCGGGCTACCGGGCCAGCCCGGTTAACCGGCGGGCTAGCCCGTTTAGCCCGCGGGCTAATCGATCCGGGCCAAAAAGACCCGGTTTTATACGGGCCGCCATATGCTCGGACCTAACCCTGTAAAAAACAGGGTTAAACGGGCCGGCCCGCGGCCCATTTAACATCTCTACTTTTGACTGAACCCATGCCATTATTACTCCCCCACCCCCACTTGCACTCCAACTCACAAAACACCCCATTCCCCCACCCCCACCCCCCACCCCCACCCCCACCCCCACCCCAAAATAATTACCCCTGCTATTTAAATGGCTACCACAAGTTAAACCCCTTCCCCACGCAAAAAAAAAAAAGACAATTAATTATAATTAATATAAAGAAACAAACTGAAATGTTTTTATCGAAGTCTTTTTATGTTATGTATATTTTTGTAATTACAATATACTATTAGTATTTAATACTTTTATAATAATATAGATTATCTATATGAAGTAATTATAGGTTTAGTTACGTAATATTAAAAAATATAAAAATTAAGAGTATATTGATCTATTTTACATTATTGAATAGAGTTGAATTTTACATAATATTAAAGATATAAAAATAAAGAGTATATTAATCTATTTTACATTATTGAATAGAGTTGAATTAATTGCTAAAGCGTATAATAAAAATTATATTAAATTTAATTTACTAACTTATAAAGTTTACTGTTATTAATTTATTATTGACTTAAATTTACTAATTATGTGTCAAATATTTTTACATCGTGAAAAAAAATGTTTTTTTATTGAATTATTGAACCAACCTCTTGAAATATAACCTCAAACAATTTTTGAGCGTCCAAATTTTCAAAGTACGCCTATAACTTTTCCGACCATGTCTACATACGTCGGTTCAAATGATCAAGTACCGAAAAATCAAGATCACTACAAACGATTTGGTCGCGGTGCTAGAGAGAAACATCCAACAAAACATTAATTATTTTATAATACTACTATAAATTTTTTTATTACTATATCATTAATTATTTAATTAACAAACATTATTGACATTTATACATAATGAAAAAAAATAAGATAATTTATTATAGCAGCTTCATATAGATAGTCTATATTATTATAAAAGTACTAAATACTAAAAGTATTTTTAATTACACAAATACACTTAATGTAAAAAGACTTGATAAAATTTTTGATTTTATTTCTTATATTAATAATTTAAATTGAAAAGGAAAAGTTTACCCCTTTCTATTTTTAGTTATATCGTTGGAGTAATAAAGAATTAATAATTTAAGTTTAAAAGGAAAGTTTTCACCTCTCTAATTTTAATTATCTCGTAAGAAAAATTACTACTTATCAAGATATAAGTGTATAGTAATAATAGTATGATCTAATAAAATACAATTAAAATAATATTTATAGCACATATACTATAATAATTTTTTTTAAAAGAATAGTAATTAGCACATAATAATTAGACAATTTTTATAAATCATCAGTAAAAATAATTTTAGTTATTGTGATAGTTATGTTTGACAATTTTTTTTAAATTAGAGAGTAGTTTTTTTTTTTTTTTTGTGTGGGGTGGTCATGCATCTAATAGCGAGGGTAGGGGGTTTAAATGTTTTGGGGAATGGGGTTGTGAGAGTAAAAGAAATGGAGGAGGGAGGGAGGGGGTGGGGTGGGGTGTGGTTTATGAGTTGGAGTGCAGGGGTGTAATAATGCAGGTGTTTGTCAAAAGTTGTCAGACACAGTAATTTTAAAAATATAACCAGATTACGTGTTTAGATGTTATCAAACGGCAGTAACGACGGTTTTGAAATCGTGAACGTGGTTTACGTTTTCTTTGAAATCGTGAACCACTGTCACGTTTTTACTTATTTTAGTAAACATTCTGAAAATCACTCTATATGCGTAGTTGAAAACAGAAACCACAATATTTAAAAAAAAAACCCCAATTAAGTTCTATGAAGACATAATTAAGCGGTGAACGGGTGTTAAAAGAAAATTGAGGGGATGTTTGGTTTGACACTTTTGGAGGTGTGTAATGGTAATCAAAGTTATAGTATGTGTTTGGAATGACTCTACTATGACTTTGATACCCAAAAACTAAGTAATCTATCATAGTTCAGCTATTTGAAAACTATGACTTTCATTCCATACCCTTTCTATTCCTATTACTTTTTCATTCCATACCCTTTACATTCATATTACTTTTTCATTTCTTACAATTATACCAAACGCCCCCTGAGTGAGAGGTTTTGGAAAGAACATCGTGGGTTTTGCTTTAGGACACATGGCAGTAGATGAGAATGACACTTGGCAGCATTTTGGTTGTGGAGTTCCTACTTTTATATATAAAGATTATACTTTTGGAGGTGGGTAATGGTAATCAAAGTTATAGTGTGTGTTTGGAATGACTCTACTTTGACTTTGATTCCCAAAAACTAAGTAATCCACCATAGTTCAGCTATTTGAGAACTATGACTTTCATTCCACACCCTTTTCATTTCTTACAATTATACCAAATGGCCCTGAGTGATAAGTTTTGGAAAGAATATCGTGGGTTTTGCTTTAGGACACATGGCAGTAGATGAGAATGACACTTGGCAGCATTTTGGCTGTGGAGTTCCTACTTTTATATATAAAGATTATTATTTCCGTCCAGTTTAATATTGGATCACAACTGGGCCTCGTAAACACTTATTGGGCCTTGGCCCAATAATTTTATGGGCCTATTACAATTCTCTTTTCGTTACACAGTACAGTATTCTCCAAATGGTACAACTCAAAAAAAATGACGCGAATCAGAATGTACCACAACCTACTGCACAAAACCCCAGTCAACATTGTTCCCTGCAATCATCCGTCAGTGCCGCACTCTCACTTCAACAATTCAAAACTGTTGAGAGCTGGTGTGAACCCGCTGAGTGGTCTCCAGATGTACGGCGGCGGAGTAGACTCCAACGGCCGTGAGTTCAGGAGCGCGGAGGAGATGTGGCGGGAAGAGGTGGGGGACAGCGACCCCCTCAAGAAATCAGAGTGGTATTCCCAGGGCGTCGGCTATTGGCAGGTATATGTGTATGCGATCCTTTCTTTGAATTCCAATTTACAAATCTCACACGCCTGGTTCTTGCGTTTTGGAAGAGAAGGGCGTAGAGGCGACTGTGGATGGTGTGCTTGGAGGATATGGACATGTGAATAAACCTGATATAGAGGGCAGCGAAGCGTTTTTGAATTCCGTTTTAGCTGAAAGATTTCCTGGCGCTGCTTCCGGAGGAAGGCGTCTTGTTGCTCTCGGTATTATTTCCTTAGTTTAAAAAATATTGAGTAGTAGGATTTCTTTTCTTTAGGTAATCATTGTCCTGTGGATTTTTTCTAGCTGGAAAGTGGCATTGAAATATGTTGTGCAATGAATTTACTACATAATTTGAATTTGAATATTTATTCGAGATAATGCTTAGGGAATTGATGTTCTCTACCTGCAGATTGTGGGTCAGGGATAGGGAGGGTCACCAAGAACCTTCTTATTAGATATTTTAATGAGGTAATCTATTCATGCTTGAAATCTGCTTCAATATGAGTTAAATTATTGGTTCTATCTATGGCAGATATACTTTTTGTTTACCCATTTTATTCTGTTTCATATCAATTCTTTTTTCGCACATTACATATCGTGTTGCCCTAAGGCCAAGGGAACTCATTAAAATCTCAAGATTTTTTTAAATTTATTGCTTGTTTCTATCCAGGTTGACCTTCTCGAGCCTGTTTCTCATTTTCTAGATACTGCTCAAAGAAATTTGGCCCCAGAAAATTTAATGGTCACCGAGGATTACAAGGCTGTCAACTTCTTTTGTGTTCCTCTCCAGGTAAAGTATGCCCATTATCAATTTTTTTTTTTTTTTGGTTTTATTTGTGTTTTTCACTTATATTTTCTTTCAACTCAATTGTCTATTTGGTTTCATTTGAAAAGAGAAATCCGTTGAGGCCAAACATTACATCCCAGTGGAAATGCTACGGCTGCAAAATATATTTTCTTGGTACAGTTTGGAATCTAAATATTGTAAAGTTAACTGGCAAACCCTTGAAAAACTGTAGTCCACATTATACAGTTAAATCTCAATTCCTCTGTTATGGACATGATTTTTTTAAAATTCACCTCTCTTTAGTCATATCAAACATGATATAGTTCAAATAGCCTGAAACTGTTAGGAAAATACATTTCTTAAGTTGCATCTGAGCTATTAAAGTTGGAAAATGTTCTGTGTCCTTTCGTTGTGGTTTGTATCCTTGTCATGCTCTATATATGATTACATCAGATATAATGTCTCTTCAATATTGCATAGCCTTTATGTAATATAGATAAACACTACTATTTTCTTTTTCTTTATTCTATTAGCCATTCCCTTGTTTAGAGCCGAGATCATCCTAAGTTTTGTAACCAAGTCTATCTTTTTGAGTGCATCCCAATGAATACACTGTTTGTTTCTGAATTATGTGCATGCCTTATTATAGGAATTTACACCTGAGGCTGAAAGGTACGATATAATATGGATTCAGTGGTGTATCGGACATCTTTCCGATGATGACTTTGTGTTATTCTTCAATAGAGCAAAGGTATGCTCTCCAAATTATCTTGCACTCATTTTTACTTTCACTGGGTAATCAGGTTTACTCTTTCCCGTTTTTCTTGAATTTTCGTAGTAGCGCTGTCTTTTAACCGGAGTGGTGCTTATGAATGATGCACGCAAAATGTTCAAAATCTATTTTCTGCTTTGTTTATATAAGCCAAGTAGGATATGATCTTGGGAAAATTCTTTAAGTACTATTGAATTAGTTAGTGTGTTGTCAATGTGTAAGAATATGCAGAGTACTTCAAAGATTAGCATTTTAACTAAATATAAAAATATTCCGAATTATTAATATCTGCCAACTCTCAGTACTAAATATATAGTGTGGAAACCATAATGGCATAATCAGATTGGTTGGTCTAGTTTTTCTTTATGGCATAAATCTCTTTCCAGCCACTTAGTGCAGATTATATCAATTTGTTTTGAGCATATTATAACGCTAGCTTCTTTCCTGCCTCTTCCAGGGTGGTCTCAAACCTGGTGGACTATTTATTTTGAAGGAGAATATTGCAAAAAGTGGTAATGATTTTATAATACCTTCTTAAATCATAAACCTTTGTTTTCATTTGCTTCACCTTAATTTAGTGTATGCATGTTGTTATGTTTGCTCTCGTTTTCTGCTGCGATCTTATTCTAGGTAGCTGGCTTTGCTTCGTATATGGATTGACTCTTGGCTGATTCCTGGTGTTTAGGTTTTGTGTTGGATAAAGAGGACAAGAGCATTACCAGGTCGGACTTGTACTTTAAGCAGCTCCTCAACAAATGTGGACTACATATTTACAAAATGAAGGTATTTTTTAATGCTTTCTCTTGGGGTCTTTGGTTTTTGGGGATACAGTATTAAGAATTCTTTGCCTCGACGTAGAGATGGCTATATGCCAGGTTTGGGCATCTAACCTTTCCCTGCTGACTAAATAAAACTAACACTTGACACCTTTGTGACCGGTGTAATTTTGACCCAAACTTGACTAATATAAAAGCAACAAAGCTGCTTCTATATATTTGTGGAGAATCAACTGAAAAAACGATCAAAGTATTAGTTCATGTGGTGAAAAGTATCAACATATATGAAGGAGGAAATAGTAATATTGTTCAGCCTACAAACTACTACTCCTTCCAGCCCAGCTTTGCTTTCCGATGTCATTATTCACTCTCTACATATATCCTTATATTACACCTTATTTCACTAATAATTACACATAAAAATATATTCATATAGTTTTCATTCACTTAAATTGATTAATACACTTCCATAAAAAAATTATTTTGTCCATTTAAATGCTGCAAATTAACTCCAAGCGTTAAGATACTTTTTTAGTATCATCTAAGTCCTTTTTTTTTTTAATATGAACACATACTCCTTTTATTATTTTTATGAGTAAGATTTTTTTATTCATAATCTCAGATATAGGTAGTGAGACTCTAATTTTGTGAGTTGTCTGGTTTATGATATAATTTGGTTGAAGTCATCTTACGTGTTGATGATCAGGATCAAAGAGGGTTTCCAGATGAATTATTTGCAGTGAAGATGTATGCTTTAACCACTGATTTGCCAAAGAAGCCTAAAACTTCAAGACCTAAGAAGCACATCAATAGACCTGGCATCATCAAATGATTGTTTACTTTGTCAAAATAGCATTCCTTTTTCTTGTATTACACATTTGTGCCATTTTTTTCACTCAATTTATTTTTAGGCCCAAGAATACTGTGAGGATCTGTTTTCTATTTTGTGTATTTCTAATAGTACTAGTTGGCTCATTAAAAATATTATTCTGATAATAATACTATTCAATAAAAATAATTAATATTGTTAAAATTAATATGTGAAATTAGTTTCTACAAGATTAACTATTTTTATTGTTCAATTATTTTTTTTAAGTATACTTCAACCCGTTTGACAAACCCGGGATAATCGGGTCGGGAAAGATTCAATCGGGCCTCTTCTACATTAGAGGAAAGTTAGGTGCCATAAGTTGAGATTTTTATGGCTAAACTTGCTACTGTGATTTATTATTTTTACCAAATTAGGAAAATTTCACAAACTGTAAAAAGTTTGGAAATAGAAGAACTTTCCGTTTTAATTTTATTGTTTATCTAATTAGAAGAATTATACAAAATGTTGAAAATGGAAAAAGAAAATAGGTGGACGTGGTAACAGATTCTTCTACAAATGCTCCTATACTTGATATATCTCAACTATTTTGACCGAAACAAAGAATAATTACTTGCAACTGTTTTCATAAAATCTGCAATAAGAATAAAATAAAAATAAGATATATAAAATAATTTATCATTGCACTCTCGTAAAATGAAGTTTTCAGATTAGTATTTGGGCCAGGAAATTGAAAATAATCATTTACTAGTCTACCCTCTTTCTTGTAAAATTGATTTGCAGATTAGTATTTGGTCCAGGAAATAAAAAATAATTATGTAATATATTACTTCATCTATCTCAATTTTGTTTTTCTGTTTAATTTTTTAATAAAATTGATTTACTGTATTTAAATGAATAAAATAATTCTTTTATGAAAAAATATTAATTAATTTAAATGAAAGAAACTAGAAATATATTTTTGGGTTTAATTATTAATGAATGAGTGTAATTTAGAGATATGAGTAGAAAGTGAATAGTAATATGTAAAAATGAAATTGGGATGGATGGGTAATTTACTCTTATATCGTAAAATAAAAAGTTTTTGATGAATCTTTGGGCCACTTTTAAGATATTAATTTACTTTAATAATCTTATAAAATACTTGATCCGTTCCAAATCTTTCTTTTCCTTTTATTATATTTTATGGGGATGATATAATAAAAATTGGGAAAAAGAATTGAGAAAGTGGTAGTATAATTTCTAGACGATCGTTTGGGCCGTGAAATATAAGATAATTATTTAATATAATAATTTACACATACTAATGTAAAATAACATTTTAGATGAGTATTTGGGCTAGGAAGAAATAATTATTTAATATATTGACTTGTTCTCTTTAGAGATGTTAATCCGGGCTGGGTTAATAGGGCCGGCCCGTTTAACCCTGAAAAATGCAGGGTTAGGGCCATGCTTTCATTGGCCCGTTTAAATCAAGGGCTTTTTTGGCCCGGCCCTATTAGCCCGCGGGCTAAACGGGCTAGCCCGACGGTTAACCGAGCCCGCCCGCTAGCCAGCATAATTTTTTTTATTTATATATACATATTATATATATAATATAGTTATTAGTTATTATTATTATTAATTGAAGTTATCTTCAATTTCTATTTAGGTGTTATATTAATTTTGAGTATTTATATTTGAACTTTTAAATACCAATGAACTTTAAGAGTTGAAGTGTTAATGTTTGAACTTTTGTAATTATGTTAAACTATTTTTATTAATTTTAATGACATTATGGACAATGTTTAGGTTCTAGTTTAAATATTAACATTTAATGATAATTATTTTAGATTATGTGTTAAAATTTAGAATTTTTTTTACATAGCCCGTTTAGCCCGAGGACCGCTAGGGTTACGGTTAGGTCCCAAATATTAGAGGACCGTTAAGAATGAACCGGATAATGCCCTAACCCGTTTAGCCCGAAGCCCGTTAGGGCTGGCCCTATAGGGTTAGGGCTAGCCCGTTTAACATCTCTAGTTCTCTTAGACTCCTACGTTGCAAAATAAAATTTTATGAGTATTTAGGTCACAAAACATATAATAATTATTTAATACATCATTGTTTACGAGTAAGTCTCTTGTGCACCAATTACACCGTGCAACTCAAATTCATTTTTAAAAAGTTATACAAATTATTAATGAAAAGGTAACTTTTCAGTAGTATTTTGTGTAACTTTTTAAAAACGAACTTGAGTTACACGGTGTAATTGATGCATAGAAGACTAAGCCATTATTTACTCTCACACTCACTTCGGCCGGGATATAAAAAAACAAAAAAATATTAACATTTACCTCATTCTCCAATATAACAACGTTTTGGATGAATATTTGGGCCAGAAAACATAAAATAATTATTTGATACATTGATTTATCCTCATTTCTTGCAAATAAAATTTTTATATGAGTATTTGGCCAGTAAATATAAAATAATTATTTAATAAATGTATTTACGCTCACACTATTGTAAAATAAAGTTTATAAATACTGGGCCAGACAAGAATTAGCTAATACCCAAAAAAAAAAATATCAATCTGGATTAGTGAAATTAAGAGGGCCCTAATAATGATATTAAATATTGCATTAACTCTCACTGTGTCATTGCGGTTTTAATATTTTAACGAGGAGTTTAAATAGAAGGGTAAATAAGCAATCAATATCATTCGAGATTAATTTATCAAAAAAAAAAAAAACACACTAAATTGCTCATAAATCATGTCAAAAATCAGGAAAAAAAATTACATTTTCCCCCTAATAATCTACCCTAATGAAAAAATTAGATAAAAAAAACATTGCCTAATTAACGTCAGAAATTAATCAAAACTAAACTAAAAACTGTTAATGCTAAAAAAATGAGTGCTCTTTCGATTTGAATTCTTCTTCATCATCAGTGCGAAATTGTTGAATGAATTTGTGAGGAATCAAGCAGTTTTCAGTGGAGTATAGCTTTTCTTGAATCAACGGAGATTCAATGAGAAGCTGAAAATCTTCAATTGCACTTTCCTGCAAAATTTATACAAAATTAAATTAAGGCTCTGACTTTGCAACTAATTAATAATTTAATTACCTGATGGAATGAAGAAATGAATTCCAAAAGGGCAGCTTGGGCCTGCAAGAACTTGACATATTTGTAAGCAGATTGTAGCATTTCGGCAGTGTTCATCTTCAGTCCACCTGGCACTATCTTTCCGAGCTCCTGCGTCTTCTCCGTTATTTTGCGCCGCCTCTGCCTCGCCGCGATGCTCTGCGCCGACAGGCTCTTCACGCTTTCGTACGGCGGCGTAGGGGGGAATTCCGGCGCCGGCGGAAGTGGGATTTCGGGGAGGGGGAGGAGACAGGGGTTGTGGAAATGCTCATTGGAGAAAACAGGGAAGTTTAAGTGATCATTTAGGAAGTAAAAGGGCTGGAATTCAGGTGAAATGTGGTGATGATGATCGTATGAAACTCCATTGGAGACGAAAAGGTTGGGATGAAAAAGATCGTTGGAGTGGAGCTCCGAGTCAAGGAATGAGTCGAGTTGCTGGATTGAGTCCCAGTTGGAGTAGTAGCTCAACGTCATTGGTGGGATGGAAAGAAATAAACCTGTGAAAAAGAAAAAATAATAATTATGTGTTATATCATCATTATTTAGTGGTAAAAGCATTTTACGAGGGAAAATTAAAAGATAGTGAAAGAGAAAGTACCTGAGGAAGATTCTGTCTTTTGTTGGTAATTTAGTAGTGCTAGTTTTGAATATCAATAGACCAGAAACGAAATACTCCTATGATTATTATGTGTATGAGAGAGAGAGAGAGAGGGGGGGACGTGGTAATGGTGGTTAATAGGAGGATTGGGAGGGAGAGATAATATGGTCTTTATAACTGCTAGCTCCCCTAATTATTAGGAGGTATAGTTAATGGGTAAAATTAGGGTTACCACTTTTAATAACTGTTTTTGGAGTGTACACCCCCGTATAGTATTGGTAATAACTTGAGCAACACACATGCATTAATGGCACTAAAATATTTAACAAATGCAAAATAAGTTGAAACATAATTCTGAACTATGTATGTATGTACATCCAAATAAACAATGAGGTTGTGTTTTATTTAATGGATAAACTAATCATCCCATGTTTTGGCGGGACAGACTAGTTTATCCATTAAACAAAACACACCCTGAAAGGATATATTTTTGCATTAATGTTACTGTTGGGCATGAGCCCAATGTGTTTTGGCCCATTTAGTTTTATAAGGTCCACTCCTTCTCAAACCCTAGGTTGATTGGAAGCTTGCATATAAAAGCCACAAAACTGCTCCTTTGCACATCTGATAGATTTGAATCCTTTCGTGACCGTTGGAGTAGAGAAGCTTGTGGTTGTGGTCTGCTGCCACTACCGACGGGCCTTTGGCTGCCGTTCTCTCAACCCTGGTTTGGAGTCCACCTAGGCGGGAGGCCTGAACCCAGGTCCGTAACCAACCCGTGAGACGTGATGCGAAGGGGGCGACCCAACAGTGGTATAAGAGTCACGGGTCCATTCGTCGTCTCTGTTTGGGTTAGATAGGACTGGGTTCGTGGGTGTTGTTCTCCTGTGAGCGCCGCCGCTGTCGATCCGTTCGCGTTGGGCATTCGTCGCTCCTGATCCGTGAAGCCGCGCCGCTTCTGTGTCGCCTTGAGTAGCGCCGATCTACGTTGTGCCGTGTCGCACCTGTGTCGTCTAGAGTTGCGCCTTCGCGCTGTAGCGACTCTCCGCCTGTTGATGCGTGTCCGTGCGCCGCCGCCTGGAGGCCGTCCGTCGCGAGTCCAGTCGCCGCCGTCCGCCAGAGCATCGCTGCGCACTTGGAGTCTCGAGTCCCCTGCCGCCTGGTGCTGCGCACTGTAGCAGTGGATCTGCTCATCGCCGGAGAGAAGACCTTCCGCCGCTGCTTGCCGCCTATGTCCTGCTCACAGCCGTCCACGGCCGAAGGTAAGTCAGGTAAGGTTTTCTTTTGCTATTTCTTACTGTTTGTCAGTGATTTAAATTGTGACTCTGGGTTAGGTAATTTTCAGAATTAATCTGTCTCTTTGTCTGCTTATTTAAATCTGCAAATTTGTATTTGAGCAATTTTTAAAATCTATCTTGAGTTGCTAACAAGCTTTCGAGTTGCAGTAAAGTTGAGTAGTTGAGTTAGGTCTTTCCCGGTGGTTGCACAACAGTGGGCTTTGGACATAAAGGCTGATGCTTGTGTTTTCTGCAGGCATACGTGGGATCTGCCCCCGTCTTTGATGGGAATTAGGCAGCACATTTTGCTTGGTCCCAGGAGTGTGTTGCTGTCTTTTGGGCGTTTTGAGGCCCTTACTTAGGGTCTCACTCTGGTAAAGCGGTTGTAACTCTTCTATTTACTGCTTTCGTAGTGTAACCACTTACCGTGGTTTAGGATTGTCGCTTGCCGCGTTCTAGTTGCTGGTTTTACGTGCTTGTTTTGTGCTTATTTTCTTGATTGTTTCAGTGCTTTGTGGTCTTTATCCTGTGTCGGTTTCTTGCTTCCGCTTGCCCGTGCACTGTTCTTTCTTGCATCTTTGTGTGCTGTGAAATTTGTGTAAGTGTTCAAAGCTTCGTAAACAAAATGGCCAGCAATACTCCTACGTATGTGTTGGCCCCCTTCACTAGAAAAGGTGATTTCAGCATCTGGAAACAGAAAATGAAATGTATCCTGATCCAGCAGCGTGTTTACAAAGTCATTGATCACTCTTATTCTGACACTAAAACTGAGGAAAAGAAACTTGAGATGAATGAACTTGCTTTGTCTTCTATTATCTTGAACTTGTCTGATGTTGTGCTTAGGAAAGTTGGTCTTATGGACTCTGCTAAAGATTTATAGGATAAATTGGAAGAGTTGTACACTGAAACCTCTTTGCCTAGCAAGCTGTTTTTACTTGAAAAGTTTTTTCGGTTTAAACTTGACTTGAATAAAGATATTGAAGAAAATCTTGATTTTTTCACTAAACTGATTCAAGATATCAAACAAACTGGTGATAAGCATATTGATGAATATACCCCTATTGTGTTGTTGAATGCCATACCTGATACTTATAATGATGTCAAATCTGCAATTAAGTATGGTAATTGTTGATGGAATTAACTAATTGGGTTAATGATGTGGCTGATTATCTACTAAATTCCACCAAACAATAAACAAGATATAATGTCTTTTAGAGTGTTTAATAGAGTGAGAAAGTAGTTGTAGTATTATGAGCTTCCAGAG
This sequence comes from Prunella vulgaris, assembly GCA_026898435.1. Lineage (NCBI taxonomy): Eukaryota > Viridiplantae > Streptophyta > Magnoliopsida > Lamiales > Lamiaceae > Prunella > Prunella vulgaris. The sequence continues at coordinate 422,477 of JAPKLY010000378.1, read as the reverse complement.
GTGTTGTGGTCCTACAGAACTTCATATCGAGCCAGTACCGGTGAAACCCCATTTGCCTTAGCTTTCGAAACAAAAGCAGTTGTACCGGTGGAAGTCCAGAACCAGACTTGGAAGGTAGTGGGATACGATGAAGAAGGAAATGACGAAGCTCTGGCCGTGGAGAAGGACCTGCTTGAAGAAACCAGAGCCTCGTCGGAGCTGAAGAATGCCACTTACAAGCAAAGAGCGGAGAAATACTACAACTCCCAAGTACGGAACAGAAGTTTCAAGGTTGGGAAGTTGGTATTGAGAAGAAAGCTGGCAACACCACCTGGTGTGTTTGGACCAAACTGGGAAGGACCGTTCCGGGTCACTGCAAGCTGGGCAAACGGGACGTATGATCTCGAAGACATGGACGGGAAAGCTTCATCGTGCACTTGGAGCGCAGCACACCTGAAGAAATATTACCAATAGCAGTGGAAGGGTTGGAGTATGAAAAGAATCTGTGGCTAAACGAATGCTCAGAAGAATGCTTATATGCCCTTGAATGAAGAAGCTGCTACATTTTCTTGAGGAGTCTGTCCAAGACCATGTGTGTGTCACCAAGTCAGTCTCCCAAGGTTGAAATGATAGATCCATTGTACAAACGTGTGTCAGACACTGAAGATGAAGTGAAGAAACTGGTGGTCAGTATCTGCATCGGTTCAAGAAGTTGAAGAAAACAGAGTATATCCAGCTGTTAGCAGTAGGGGAAGGTGAACCACAACTTGTAAATAGACTAGTCAGAGGTTCGCATCAAGAATGTTGATGACGACCTATGTAAATATCGTTACTCAATAAGGATGGAGTTTTTTTGAAAATTATTTGTTCAAGCTCAAAACACGCAAGGACTTAGGTCCCAAAAACGTTATTATCTAAAGCTCGAGGCAAAGGCCAAAGTGTCCAGGTTAGCGAAGTATCCTTCTTAAAGGATCACTAAGCACCCACTGGCGAAAGTTAGAAAAATTCACAAAAGACAGTTTAAAACGTCTAAGGCAAGGTTTTTAAAACTCAATCGCCCGAATGAATAACAAAATTACAACTCGCTGCCCTAAGTGGCCTAAGACGAGCAATTTGCTGCCCTAAGCGCACTACTACATTTTTCTCATAGATAACACAACATAGATAACATATATTTCTAAATCCGTTATCTATGATTCAAGATCCAGTTATCTATGCAATGTCTGTTATCTAGTTAGAGATCACTTTTTACCTAAATAACTTATTTTACTCATAGTTATCTATGTTAGTTATCTATATATAATTTTTAATAAAATAATATATTTTAGATAACTTATATATATTTGTTATCTAATTTTTAGTTATCTAATTTTAAAATAACATTAATACATACATATATATGATAATTTTTATACTTAGAAATTTTTTGGAAAAAAACTAAATGTTGATAGAATTTACTAATCGGTGTTTTTATGTGGCTTTTATAACGTATTAATCCTATCAAACAATAAACTAAGATTTGTGTCCTTAGTTGTTCTTGAGGGATGAATATAGAGAGAGAAAATGAGAGCTTAGAGAGAGAAAGTAAAAGTAGGGTTGTATTCAATTAATTGTGTAATAGTTACAAGAGAGGTCTTATTTATAGATGTGCAAGTGTGAGGCGGCACCTTACGAGCCTATTTGGCTTCCGGTGTTGACGAAGGTCCGTAACCCTCGTCTTGCTCCCTCACAATGCTATCTCTACAAAGCCCCATTCTACTACATGTACATATCCCATCTCTACACCCGCTGGTCGAGTTCTCGGGCTTGACGTGCTACCCGGCGAGCTCCATTGCCTTGTGCCATTTCGGGGGGCTATGCAGGGGCGGGCCTCAGCTCGGCCTCTATCACCTTCGTATCGCAATACTTCAAAATTCGTCGAGATTATGTCGACCCAAACACCAAGTGAGACTCGCTCGAACCGCAACCCCGAAAAACACCCCATGACAGAAGACGAACTCATCCCTCAAACGACCCCGATAATGATTGGCTCCAGTTCCAAGGCAACCTCGGTAGCTCGCCCAGACTCTGGCGAGCTGCTTGGAGAGGTCCGTTCTGTTTCGGAGGAAGGGGCCTCCAGCGCTGTTGTTCGCAAGGTATGGGAGGAAGGCGAGGAGGTCACCCACGAGGAAAGGGTTGCCAGTGGCAACGAAGGCCGGTCGAGGTCGGCGAGGAGGTTGCCGAGGCCGATGAAGAGGTTGCCGACATAGGCGAGGAGGGGGGCGACCTGGAGGAGGTTACAATCGAATGGTTCCGTTCAATCGGTTTCCCGGAGCCTCAATTGATCGAACACCAGGTCTCCGACGAGGTTATTCATTCCTTCAATTGGGATGAGTACGTCGCCCAACATGGGGTGAGCTTTGAACTCCCTGGGCGAGAATATCGGGATGCGGTGGAAAAATTCGATTACAAGGCAAGTGAGGTCGTCAGCGTCATCCATGAGTACCAGCTCCCTCATCTCCGTGAAAAATATCGGATCCCGCTCGACATCTTCCTATACGCCCCGAGGAAGGACGAGCGAGCTGATGCACCTACGGCGGGGTTGACGGCTATTAATGTGCACACCCTTGAGGCCGGGCTAACCCTGCCGCTGCACCCGATTATTGGCCGGTTCCTACTTGACAACAACCTTGCCATCACCCAGCTTACCCCCAACGCTTGGAGTAATTTATTGGCGGTGCTGGCGGTCTTCGGGCTGGAGGGGTACGAGAACCGGCTGACTACCGCCGAGATCAACGAACTCCTTGCCGTAACTCGGTAAGTGAACGATGGCCAGGGGTATTACTACCTCCGAGCTCGCCCGGGAGAGAAATTCTTGGGGATCCTCCCGAACAAGGTCCGCGACTGGAAGCAGTTGTTCTTCTTTGTGGGTGGAGACTGGCGAGCTTCAGCGAGCTATTCCGGGCAAGGAGAACGGATCACAACCCCCAACGAATACGGGGAGGCCAGCTATAGGTCGCCTACTTGGTGTGTGTGGGTTGAATTAGATTTACTAATCTAATTCTTTCCTTTTTGCAGGTTTGAAGCATCACAAGTCGAGTCGCGGCAAACCCGAGATGTCCCTCGAATTCGACGTGGTGTGAGCCGTCTACTACTTGATGAGTCAAAAAGATCGGGATATAGCCCACTTGACTCAGCACCACTGCCTGAGGCTTTCCGGGCTCCTCACCTTGCCTCACCACCTCACGATCCAAGGTCCCGAGCTTCCAGGTTTACAACTCTTCCCAGCTTGCCCATTTGGGGGGGGGGGGGTAGACGGTAGCAAGGTTGCCTTTCCAACCGTCGAGATCCCGGACTCCTACCGAGAGGTAGCTCGCCACTTCGCAATGGGTCCACCCCGCCCGAACAAACTTGCCCCGCCCTCGTTGCTCACGTTGGACGCGAGCAAGAAGGCGGAGCTCGCCCAGAAGAAGGGCGAGGAAGGTGGATCGGGGCCCAGAAAGGGCAATCCAAAGCCCCCCAGAAGTCGAATGCAGTGGAGGTCGCCCAGGCCGGCCGTGGTGGAGGGCGAGGTCGCCAAGACCAGCCCAAAAAGCTTCACCGAGGGGACGGGCCTCGGGTAGGTGACGAGGATCTTCAGGGCCGTAAGAGGACCAAGTACGCTGGCCTGCGCGACGAGGACTCTGACCCGGCCGAGCGAGCTCTTGTGAGGTCCAGACAAGATGGATCTGCCCAGTCCATTGCCTCGTTAGCGGCCACACCTATACAGAGCTCGCCACCTTCCCCATCTTCCTTAGGGGTTCAGGCTAACGATGACACGCTCCTGGGCTGGGATCCCGAGCGAGTTCAGTAAGTAGCTCGTTACTTTGATTCCAGTTCTTTATATGTTTTATCTTTCCATTCTAACTTTCAACTGTTTTGACCTTGCAGCTATGCCCCCATCGCCTACCCGAACCGGCATGAGGCCCTCCATGCCTACGAGAGGTCGCGGTTGTTGACCTCGATGCGCAGCCTCCCTCCGGGCTTAGTCCGGAACACGGTGAGCGAGCTGCCGAGGTCTTGGTCTACCCCTCAGGTGGCGACCATCAACTGCCAAAACCTCACTGAAAATCTCCTCCTCTCCGCCCATTATGCAAGAGGGTTACTGCTTGCAAACCAAAAGGCATTGGAGCAGGCGGCCGAGCTGGAGGCAGGTCGCCAGGAGAAGAACAGGAGGGTGACCGCCCTGGCAGAGACCACCGACAAGGCCAAGAAGCTGGCGAAGCTCGCCGAGGAGAAGGCCGCTGCCTCCCTGGCCGCCGAGCAGAGTGCCCTGAAGCAGCTCGGCGACCTCCAGAAGAAGCTCGCCAGGCTAGAGAAAGATGCCGAGGTAAAACTCAAGGCCAAGGAAAATGAGCTCGCCGAGAGGCTCGCCCAGGAGGTCGACAAACACGAGATGACCAAGAAGGACCTGGAACTGCAGCGGGGCCTAGTCAGGAGCGCCGACGAGGAGTGTTCGAAGCTGAAGGATGAGCTCTCAGCCAAGGTAAATGAGGTCGCCGAGCTCCGTAACAACGCATCCTCCTCGGCAGATTTGGTTGCCGCGAGGGCCGAGGCCTCGGATCGTGGCTTCGTGCAGTGCTACGCCGAGGTCATCCGGGAGATCTGGTGGGCGCGGACCCATAAAGATGATGAGCTAAAAGCTGTTGTTGGGGACTTCAAGGATTGCTTGGACCGGGTCCCCTTCCTTGATGAGATGGAGCTTGACATTGGCGACCTCCCTGAGCTCAGGGTGGCTCTCGACTTCGTTCCGGCACGTTTCAAGATCATAAACACTGTGCCTGTGCCGGAATTGAATGTTGACAAAACGGAGGATGCCATGCTGAACATTGGCGCAGACCCCGCCCACCATGGAGCAGCTCCAGGATGCTTGCGGGGATGCCATGCTGAACATTGGCGAGCTCGACACCAGCGGGCTCACGGGCAACATCACTTCTGAGGCCGAGCTCGCCCTCCCAGCGGGCCAGGTCACCGCAAACCCCGCTGATGCCTCTGCCGCCCCCACTGCTCCTGAATCTTAGATTAGTTTCTTATTTTTTTAGATTAGCTTTCCATTTTTGCAAAGTTAGCTTGCCAGGCTGCCGAGCTCACCTAGAAGGAGTTCTTTTTGTAGTTTTTGTTTTCGTCCAAGTAGTCAGAGCTCGCCGGGCTTATGTATAGCTCGCCCAGAAGGAGCTTCTTTTGTACTTCAAAGATGGCCAGCTGGTCGGCCTTTGTGGCCAGCGCCATTTCGTATACTTAGGAATTTTTCAAGTATTTTTAACTTGAAAATTTCTTAAGTATCCTCTGAATAGAAATCGAGCCATTTTTTATCTAACTCTCTTTACGTATGTCTTTGCGTTTTACGTTATAATCTTAATTGGCTCCTTTATATACATCTTTCGGGTGCTCAATTGTTCGTCTTACTCTACTTTGAGAAGCGAATCATTTATTTTACGTCACTTGAGACTACGAATTGTACCTCTATTTTAATAGTACGTATTCTTCGTCTTACACCACTTAGGGCCGCGAATTGCTCGTCTTAAACCACTTAGGGTAGTGAGTTGTACTTTGTTTAATTCACGTTGGGCAGTTGGGTTTCATGAACCTTGCCTTAGACGTTTCAATCGTCTTTTTCGCGAATTTTTCTAACTTATGGCAGTAGGTGCTTGGTGACCCTTTAGGAAGGGTACCTTCGCTACCTTGGGCACTTTGGCCTTTGCCTTCGAGCATTTTGATTATAACGTTCGGGACCTTGGTCCTTGCGCATTACGAAGCTTCTAACGCTTAGCGAGCTACAATGGGCTAACACCTCCGAACAATGGACGAGCTGTAGGAGCTCGCCTAGTTCGTGAGCTGTATGAGCTCGCCTAGCTCACGTGACTTGGCAACTTTTCTGACTTGATAAATTTTTCCAACTTCTTATAGCAGCGCAATTTACATTGGCCGCCATCAACATTTCTGATGCGAACCTTCATCTAATCTATTACAGGGTCCTGGTCTATTGATAAAACTATTTTAGATGCGTCGCACTCCAGTTGTATGATGAAGCGCTGCCCTCTGCTTCTTCGAGGTCGTAGGTGCAATTTGGCCAGGCTGTGGTGACCCGGAATGGTCCTTCCCAATTTGACCCGAATACACCCAGTGGGGCCATCAATTTCTTTTTCAGTACTAGATCCCCAACTTTGAACCTCCGGTCTCGGACCTGGGAATTGTAGTACTTTTCGGCTCTACGCTTGTAGGTGGCGTTCTTCATTTCTGATGAAGCTCTGGTCTCTTCGATTAGATCTTTCTCTACTGCCAAGGCTTCATCGTTCTTTTCTTCATCAAATCCTACCACCTTCCAAGTCTTGTTCTGGACTTCGATGGGCACTACTGCTTCAGTCCTGAAGGCTAAGGCAAACGGTGTCTCTCCGGTGCTGGCCCGGTATGATGTTCTGTAAGAGCATAGGACCTCGGGAGTTCGTCTGCCCAGCTACCTTTCTTATCTTCGAGGCGAAGCTTCAGTATGTGTTTCAGAATTTTGTTAACCGCCTCGACCTGACCGTTTGACTATGGATGGTACAGCGTCGAGTAGTGCTTCTTGATGTTCCATGAACTACAGAAGTCTCTCAACTTTTGGCCGTCAAACTGCCTTCCATTATCCGTGATGATCAACTGTGGGAGTCCAAATCGGCAGATCAGGTTCTTCCAGATGAAGCCGATCATCCTTTCTTGTGTTATCGTTGTAAGCGCTTCGACTTCAGCCCACTTAGTGTAATAATCTACTGCTACGACAGCAAACTTTACACCGCCTCTGCCAGGTGGAAATGGGCCGATCAAGTCGATACCCCATTTTGTAAAGGGCCACGGGCTGAAGACCGACTTCAGTTGGTTGGCCGGGGAGTGGATGTTAGGTGCGAAGAGTTGACACTTTCGGCACTTCCGGGCGAAGCTAATGGCATCCTTGCGGAGAGTAGGCCAATAGTACCCTTGTCTGATCATCTTGTACGCCAAGGCTTGCCCCCCAGCGTGACTTCCGAAAATTCCTTCGTGAATTTCTTCTAACACCTCGGACCCCTGTTTCTTAGTTAGACATTTGAGTAGGGGTAGAGAGAATCCACGTTTGTAGAGTTGGCCATCTAGCAGCGTATATCTGGCAGCTTGCTTTACTAGTCGACTAGCTTCCCAGTTGTCTACGGGGGTTGTTCCGTCCTTTAAATATTTTTGGATCGGAGTGCACCAATCTTCACCATCTTCACTGTCCTTCTGCCCCCCACTCGAGGTCTGATATACTTTGTAATCGGACGTCGAGGGGTTCTTCAGCTTGGTGATTACAACCTCTGTGAACTCGGCTTCGCCGTTACTGTTAGCTAGTCGGGCTAGGGCATCTGCTTGTGTGTTTTCTAGTCGCGGTATCTGATTGATGTAAACCTGTGTAAACATCATCGAGATTAGATGCGTGACTATCATTTGGTAGGTCATCATCTGCTGGTCCTTTGCCTCGTACTCCCCCCGGACTTGGGATATTATTAGCTAGGAATCATCGAAGACTTTAAGATTGGTTGCCCCCACAGCTAATGATAACCTAAGTCCAGCTATCAAAGCTTCGTACTCCGCTTCTTTATTTGTTGCTCGGAAGTCAAACCGGATTGCGGAGGTGAAGACTTGTCTGTCCGGGCTGATTAGGACTACACCGGCGCCTGCTGCTGTGCTGGTTGATGATCCGTCTACGTAGAGGTGCCACGGAGCTATACACCCCCTCGTCGGATCTTGTGGGAAAGTTAGCTCGACGATGAAATCGGCGAGCGCTTGTCCCTTGATCGCTGTTCGGGGTGTGTAGGTTATTCCGTATTGGATAACTTCTAGTGACCATTTCAGCAGACGTCCGGCGGTGTCCGGCCGTTGTAGTATTTGCCTTAGTGGGAATGTTGTCAACACCTCCACTGGATGGTCGAAGAAATAGGGCGTCAATTTTCTAACACTCATCACCAGTGCATAAGCTAGCTTCTCTGTCGGGGTATACCGCAACTCAGCTTCGTGCAAGACTTGGCTTACGTAGTACACTGGCAGGTGTGTTTTCACCTCTTCTCGGACCAGGACTGAGCTAATGGCAACCTCTGACGCAGCAAGGTAGAGGTATAACTTCTCCCCAGGTATTGACTTCGATAGGACCTGCGTATCTGCCAGGTATGTTTTAATGTCTTCAAAGGCTCGTTGGCATTCGCTTGTCCATACGAAGTGGTTTTTAAGGTGGAGCTTATTGGCTTTGGCCGCCTCTTTATACCTTCTTGTGTTTGCTTTGATCGCCTAAAAAATGGACGGTTTCTATCACCGGACCTGGAGATGAATCTCTTCAAGGCTGCCATGCACACGGACAACCTCTGGATTTTCTGCACGGAATCGGGTACGCCCATCTCGATTATGCATTGGACCTGCGCGGGGTTAACCTCGATTCCTCGCTGGCTCACCAAGTGCCCCAGGAACTTTCCTGAATGTACGCCGAAGCTGGTTTTCTTGGGGTTTAGCTTCATGTTGTAGTGGCGCAGTATGTCGAAGGTCTGTTTTAGGTGGTCAAGGTGATCCTCCTTTCTCAGACTCTTGACTACTATGTCATCCACGTACACCTCCATGGATTCGCCGATGTGTTGGTCGAACATTTTATTCACCAACCTTTGGTAGGTTGCTCCGGCGTTGATGAGTCTGAACGACATCCTTTCCCAGCAGTACATGTTTTTGTTGGTGTAGAACGCCGTATGTTCCTGGTCATCTGGGTGCAGCGCTATCTGGTGATACCCCGCAAAGGCATCCATGAATGTCATCATCTCATGGCCTGCGGTGCTATCTACAAGCTGATCAATGTGGGGCAGTGGGAAGTTGTCCTTTGGACATGCTTTGTTCAGGTCCGTGAAGTCGATGCAGAGCCTCCACGTCCCATTGTGTTTCTTCACCAAGACGGGGTTCGCAACCCACTGTGGACATAAGACTTTCTTGATCAACTTGTTGTCTAATAGCTTCCCAACTTCGACGGTTAGAGCTGCGTATTTGTTTAGTCCGTATTTCCTTCGTTTTTGGCGTACGGGCCTCCTCGTCGGATCTATGTTGAGCCGGTGGCAAGCATGTTCCAACGGGATCCCCATCATATCTTCGTGGGACCAGGTAAATACGTCCAAGTTGGACATAAAAAATAGCTCCATTCTCGACCGGTACGGTTCAGGCAACTTGGAGCCTATAAAGAGTTCTAAGTCTCTTTCCGGGTCCACCGGGAGTACCATCAACTCTTCCATAGGGGTGGCATTTCTCTTTTGATTCTTCCACCTTGGGTCGCTGATGAACTCGTCCCACTCTTCTTGTGACATTCGCACAGGTTCGTGACCTATGCGGGGCTCGAGATCGTCAGCTTGGTCTTCAGTTTGGATGGGTTCCTCGACCGTCATCACCTCCGGTGGTTTATCGACTTGGGATGGTTCCGTGACCTGGGGAGTTAGGTCAACGTCCATTGGTAATGGTTCTTGACCTCCCATAGGTTCCCCAACTTGTGTTTCATCTGCCACTTCCATGGGAGCAGGTTGCTGCTCCTGCGCAGGTCCCAACACTTGGTCATTTCGGGTCAGTTCCCTTCCCTCTGTTGGCGCTGGTTGTGCGTCTCGCGCAGGTCCAGAGACTTGTTCAATTTCTGGCAAATCGCCTGCCTCCATCATTTCAGTTTCTACCGAGATGACGTCTAGGATGTTTGGCTCGTCTGCCGGGATTTGCACGTCTTCCTCAAGGACCTGGACCTGCGTCACCGCCTTTTTGACCTGGCCATCTTTGATTTGGAGTACACACTCTCGGGCCTTTTTCTGGTCACCTTTAATGGTACCGGCGCCTTTAGGAGTTGGGAATTTTATACAATAGTAGTAGGTTGAACATGCCGCTTTGAATTCATTGAAGGACTGCTGGTCGATAACTAGGAAATCTATGAGCCTAGTCAGTCTCCGCTCCGGGTCCTCGGCCGATACAAGCTGAACGCTCAACCTAATAGTACCCAGGGGGACAGTTACAGCTTCTCCGAACCCCACTATCCTAGCATTGCTAGGTTCTAAATACGACTCAAAATTACCTAAGGCATCTAAGGTGGATTTGAAGAGAATGTTGGTGAATGCGCCGGTGTCCACAAGTAGCCTGTGAACTCGGACGTTCATGATGTTGGCGGTTATCACCAACGAGTCATTGTGGGGCGTCAGTACCCCCTCCAGGTCCGCTGAGGAGAATGTCAGCTCATCAGTAAGTTGTGCGACGGACCTGGGACCAGAGCTGCCTTCCTGGACCTGGTTTAAGGCCCGAATTTCGGCCTTCCTCTTTCTCTTGAACATGGAGGATCCCTCGTCCTGGAGGCCTCCGACAGCTCTGATTTCCTCCTTGAGAACTAGGAGTTCTCGGGTGGGCTCCAGGTTTTGCTGAGGTTGGGGAGGTCCCCTTCGCCTGTTCTGAGGTCCGCGTTGGCCCATCGTCCTCCTCTTCATCATCGGAGGTTACCCTCCTCTCGAACCTGGGCCTCTTAGCTGGGGCCTTCTTCACGAACTCGGCTAGCTTTCTGTCCTCGTAAAATTTCCACAGTTGTTTGAGGAGGTCTCGGCATTCGCTGGTGAAGTGGCCGATTGATTGGTGGTAGGCGCAGTACTTGTTGGGGTTGAGCTTCGTGCGATCTTGGCAAATTCTCCTCGGCTCTTCCAACAAAGCCTTGTCTTTGACCGCCGTGAAGACGTGGTCGACGGAGACGGTGAGGACTTGATTGAGCTTCTCCTTGAACTCGTCCCCATTGCCAAAAGCTTTTAAATTCCGGGGAGCCTTGTATGTGTCCCCGGACTTCTTCCCGTAGGATTTTTTCTCCTCCGGGGCACCAACTTCTTTCAGTAGTGCCTCCTGCATAGCCACGAACACCCCCGCCTAGTGGCGAAATTCGGTGTAAGTGTCCGGGCATGCGAGGTGCATCTCCTTCCAGAGGTCGGTACCCTTTCTGAGCCCGGCCATTATCGTGATGACTTTGGTGTCCTCGCTCACCGGTTCGCCTTCCAGCAGTATTTTGTCGAACCTCTCCAGGTACTGCTGGTCGGTCTCGTTCTCGCCTTGGTGGATGTTGGCGAGGCGGTGCTTCTAGGTAAGGTAGGATCCAAACCCAGAGAAGTGGGCCAAGAACTCCCGCGAGAGTTGGCCAAATGAGTGGATTGACCCTGGGGCGAGTGATGAGAACCAGCGGTGAGCTCGGTCCCTGAGGGTCAGCGGGAAGTTCCGGCATTGGGTAAAGTCGGTGGCACCCACTGAAATCATAAAGTCTGCATACTTGGCCAGGTAGACCTTCGGGTCAGATTCGCCCTCGTATGCGGACATCACCGGGAATTGGACCTTTTTCTGGACCGGTGCTATGAGTATGGCAGGTGCCAATGGAGATGTGGGGAGAGTGGTGGCGTCAGGTCCGCCAGACTTGGCTGCTACTTGTTGTTGTAGCATCTCAACGACCCTTTTCAATGTGGCCAGCTCATCGTCGCGGGTCACCTCCGATGGAGGTTGCTCGAAGGTCGTGCGCCTCGTGGACGCACGCCCCCGAGGCGCCTCACTCTGGGGTGACCCCTCCGTGGTGGGTCGGAACTGGCGTCCGCCATGTGTGCCCAGTCTGTAGGTGGCGGGCCTCCTTAGTCGGTCGTGGGCGGACCTACGAGGCTGTAGGTCCAACTCTCCCCTTTGGGACGTAGCCGAGGCTGCCATCCGTTCGACCTCCTCGCACCCCGGCCCTAGTCTGCCTTGGATGACCTCCCTCCTTAGTGATTGGTGGGTGGCGGACGCTTCTGTGTAGGACGAAAGCTCGCCCGGTATGCGTAGCCGGCTCCTCCACCACCTTCGCTTTCCCAGCGCGCTCCCTATGTTGGCGAGCTTGGACGGAGCTCGCCTCCTGCTTAGATGGGAGGTCGCTATAGTGACCCCTGGTCTGGGTGCCCTGGGTCGGCCTGGTCTGCTCCCGGGCTTCAGTAGCTGGAGCTCGCCGGGGTACTAGGGCGAGCTCGTCGAGCTGCCTCTGCTGCAACCTTTGCAAGGTTGCGATGGTGCGTTGGAGTTCGTTGGGGTTGTTGGCCAGGTCCCTCAGGGCGGGGCTCAAATCCTCTTGTGCCACTACAACTCACGGAGGTCGCGGAGCTGCGTTTTTCGGGGGGACCTGGCGGGAGGTCTCTCCCTCAGCCTGGTCCTGGCCGGCGCCCTTTCCCCTGCGGATGTTCACCGAGGTCTGTTCCTTGGTCATTTTTGGGGTTTGGAGGGGGTAGCTCGCCGAAGGTCGCCGAGGTGGTGGTCTCTGGCCAGGGTGAACTTGTCCGAGTTTTCGTCTAGCTTTACGTGTAGCGAATTATCCGAAATCCGGTTTATTCGTGTACACGCGTGCGTTTGAAAACTTGTTTTCGGGCAGAAATTATGGATCCGAAAATTTGGGTTTTTGCCCGAAAATTCGGGTTTTCATCCGAAGGAATGAAAATGTATGTGTATCTTCAAGTGTTCTTGAACTTTGTCAAGAACACCTTCAAATCTTCAAAGAAACCCTAATTTTTTGTTTTTCAAATTTCTAAGAATCGGGACGGCCCTCCTTCTAGCGTCAAATTGTTGATAGAATTTATTAATCGGTGTTTTTATGTGGCTTTTATAACGTATTAATCCTATCAAACAATAAACTAAGATTTATGTCCTTAATTGTTCTTGAGGGATGAATATAGAGAGAGAAAATGAGAGCTTAGAGAGAGAAAGTAAAAGTAGGGTTGTATTCAATTAATTGTGTAATAGTTACAAGAGAGATCTTATTTATAGATGTGCAAGTGTGAGGCGGCACCTTACGAGCCTATTTGGCTTCCGGTGTTGACGAAGGTCCGTAACCCTCGTCTTGCTCCCTCACAATGTTATCTCTACAAAGCCCCATTCTACTATATGTACATATCACATCTATACACCAGCCGGTCGAGTTCTCGGGCTTGGCGTGCTACCCGGTGAGCTCCATTGCCTTGTGCCATTTCTGGGGGCTATGCAGGGGCGGGCCTCAGCTCGGCCTCTATACTCGCGAGCGAGCTCCCCCTTTATGGGCGAGCTCCCTTACGAGCTCCCCCCTCTTGTCCGATTGGTAAGTTGACCTCAGGCTTGCGGGGTCCGGGCGAGCTACTCTCCACCTTGCCGAGCTCCGGCGACCTACTAAGCCTCTGCAATTATCCCAATGTTAATCGAGTTAGTTCGCCTTGTCAACACTAAACATATTAGCCTACAGTACTCTAAACAAATTTCCTTCAACATTTAGATTTTTTTTTAAAAAAAAATCACAATACAATTGCCGTAATCTAATTATATTGATTTCTCCAACACTTAGAAATATTTTTAAAACAAAACACAATACAATTTGCCCTAATCTAATTTTATGATTCCTCCAACACTTAAAATTATTTTAAAAATTAAATCACAATTCACAATACAATTTCCTCCAACACTCTGATTCCCTACGTGATTATCTCAAGCATGCCCTAATTTCCGTCCAAGCGCCGTCTCACGCATCTGCCCTAATCTCCGTCCAAGCGCCGTCTCACGCATCTGCCCTAATCTCCGTCCGCCGCCGCCCCCCAGCGCGAGCACGTGAGCGTCGTCCGTCCGCTTCCAGCCACTGCGCCGTCCGGCTCTGCCTCCGCCACCGTCTCCGTCCGCCTCTTCCTCCGCCACCGTCCGCTTCTGTCTCCGCCACCGTCCGTCCGCCTCTGCATCCGCCACCGTCCGTCCGCCTCTGC
>JAPKLY010000378.1:381157-408728 GCA_026898435.1 Prunella vulgaris | reverse complement strand
CCACCGTCCGTCCGCCTCTGCATCCGCCACCGTCCGTCCGCCTCTGCCTCTGCCTCCGCCACCGCTGTTCTGCACCAGGTATTAATATGTGATTCCTGCTTTATTCGAATTTCTTCGCCCTATACTTTCTTCGCCACTTTTGATTGATGGTGATTCTCGGCTTTATATCTGGGATTTGAACAAAGAAATGCCTCCACCGAATCTCAATTCGGCTGGGTGAACCCGACCCAACTTCCATTATAGCTGCTTCGCCATCGAAGGTTTTTCCATTTGTCTTACTGTTTTGGTTTTATTTAGTATATGTTGTGCATATGTAGTATGAACTAAATTGGTTTAGTATATGTTGCATATTTTTCAGGGTTTTATCTTGTTTAGTGATGGATCCACTTACATAATATGCCCAGTTATCCCCTTTGGTAGGCAATTCATAGTTCATAGTCTTCTGATTTTTCTTTTGACAATTTGGAATTTGGAAATCTCAAATTTCATTGGGGATGGCCTTGTGTGACTGAAAAATCTTTTTTATGAATGTTGGCTATTAAGGGTTTTTCGTGCAGTTCTGTTGTCTGAGTATGTCAAATTGCAGGTTGACAAACTTTTTGGTGATGCTAATGCTGCCTCCCAAATCTAATGCTAAAAATATTAACCAACTGTAGGGATTTCCTATTCTACTTTCTTCTCAAGCCTTACTTCAGTTCTGATTATGTCATCTCCTTTGCACAGTGCGTTTAAATGGGTCTGGAATGCAGGGTCTTGGAGTTGAAATTGGTATAGGCTTTTCCTCTTTTAGATGCACTGTTATTATCCTTCAACACTGTGTTTTACCTAATTGTTTTGATGGTATATATGTATTTGGAGTCGTGCTTCTTATTATCACTCCCGTGTTTTTTTAGCTCAGGCCTCAAAGTAATCATCCTTGAATCAATCCGAGTTGTGTAGATTACAAGTATCTTACACTGTACCTATTCACTCTATTTGGACTTTTTGCTTGTGGTTTAGTTATGATGGAGTATTTATACTGGTTAACTCTATGTTTCTAATTTAGTTTCTGCCACACTTTGAAGAAGAATTATCATAGATAATTGTTGCATTCGTGGTTTGAATTTAATCATGAAGTATATTGTACACCTTTTCATTTTGGTGTTTAATCATATGCGTATTCCTGGATCTTCCATTACGTGGTTCTTCTAAACCAATGCTTCTGTTGTAAGGTAATTCAACCATGAAAGAATATATCATTAAATCTTACTAAATCTCTTTTCTGGAAAAACCTTGCAGCGAAAAACCTTATTCTTGCTGGTGTGAAGTCTGACACTACACTATAAAGGAACAATGGATTTATGGGATTTGTCCGGTAAGTGACATGGATACAAATCCTGGGGAGTCCCAGCAGCAGCAGCAAATCCCAAAAAGAGAGGAAGTTGTCAAAGAGAATGTAATTGTAGCTACCTCAAATGTTTATCTATTTGTTGGCATAAAATTACAATGAAATGTGTGCTTTCGTCATTAGTTGTTATCTACACCTGTTGCACACTGATATTTGATATTTCTCCTTTCAATTGACTTCAAATTTGATTAAGATTGAGAGGAGTATAAGATTGCAAGTTTTCTGCGTGTTTGTGTGTAGGAGAGATTAATTAAGGTGTGAAAGACACAAAATTTGAGTTTTGAGTAACTGATGGTTTTTAGTGGATAGGATAGGTTTAGAGTGGAAAGATATTCCAGTGGAGTGTGGATGATCGGACAAAACAAGTTTCAAAAGGAAATATAAAAAGCTCAATGAAAGATGTATTAATTACTAATTCAATTGAAACCTGATCAGCTACTTTCCCTAGTACACTTTCTAGAGAACATCAATATTAATAAAATAACAAGGTAAAACTATATTAATAAAGTGAAGACTACATATAACATTATTAATTATTACTAATCCCTTTTGCAGGGCTTAGACAAATTAGACAAAAATATTACTAATCCCTTTTACAGGGCTTAGACAAGTAAAATGGTTCAATAGTGTTAGTAATGTTGTTGAAGTTAGATGAGATGATGAATCTCTACCAGAAAATAGTGACTTCAATCCTTTGATAACTCTTTATTTGACAGAGACTACCAGCTGTAATGAGATCAAATTAGCAAGTGAGACCAACTCTTCATACATGTAGCATATATAACTTTATGAGACTTATTTGTTTTTCTGTTTGAGGAACTCATGTTTTAATAATATTGTGCATGACTACACAATGGACTAATGCATTGTCAATTTCCTTTCATTGAACACTGACAGCATTATTAAATTTCAAAAAGCACAATTTATGTACAGCTCAATCATAGTCATACGTTTCAGTTTACTTTAGTGGCTGGAGATGATTGTCCTATATTTTAAGGCAACAACCCAATGAACTCATTTTTAAGAATTCTACAAATACCATTTTAATTGAACCTGACTTGCCTTCCTCAAGGTCTTTTTTTTTTCCATGAAGGAGAATATAACAAATATTTTTGAAGTAATTAAATTTTTTTTTGAACCTGACAGCATTTGAAGCAAAACAAACAAGCCACCTTGTATGTTAATTTTCTGTAGATGCAGAAGATCATGATGCTCATCTGCTGTGTAAGTTAACAAAATAAGTTTTATTCCCGTTATTTTTCTAACTGTTAATGGTTGATATAAGTAGTTGCTGTCACAGGAGACAGCGGAGTTATACATGCTGTGAACTTGTATCATGCTGCTGGTGCTACAACATATTCTCAAGATGGAGTGGTGTTAGTATCGTGGATTAGTGGAAGAACGAGCAATTCAGACGGTTGCATCGTTGGTGATTGGATTAATTGATGTATTTTGACTTTTAAATAACTCGTTGTAGAATAATCATGTTTATCATATTTTGAATATTTTGGACAAATGTATGAATATTTAGATGTTTGGTAATTTAATGAATGACTTGTGAATTGATGATTAAATTATTAAATTTTGATATATTTTTTTGTATATTTAATGTTTTTGAATACATTACTGACTTATATATTAATAGATAACAAATATATTCAGTTACCTATGAGCAAGAATTAAAAAAACGAATCATGCATAGATAACAAAAAAATGTACTTTAGATAACATAGATAATTAGGGAGCATAAATAACAGGGACCTAGATAACGGAGATTTTCTACATAGATAACGGATAATATCCATTATCTATGAGAAAATATGTAGTAGTGGCGGCGTAAGACGTACAAATAAGTACCAAATAAAAAGTACGATTTGTAGTCCCAAGCGACGTAAAACGAACAATTCGCTTCCCGAAGTGGTGTAAGACGAACAATCGCGTACCAAAGTATAAATACAAGCTAATAAAGATAATAAGGTAAGAGAAATTAAATTAGAAGCCAAATAGAACAGAAAAGTTGAGCTTCATTAAAAAAATACTTAGAAAATCTCTAAGTATTGGAAGTGGTACTGGTTACAAAGGCCAACCAGCTAGCCATCTTTGAAAACAAAAGGCCCCTACTGGGCGAACTACATCAGCTCGACGAGCTACTATCACTTAAACAAAATAAAGAGGCGAAAGTAAAGAAGAAAAGCCTCATGTCTGAGGAGCAGTGGGGGCAGCCTAGGAAGCAGGTGGGGCGTCGGTGGCGACCTCAGTGGGGACCTCGGCAGCCGCTTCTTGACCAGCAGGCGGAGAGAGAGTGGGCATTTCAGTGATGTTCTCTAGCCCATGGTGTCTAGAGTGCTAGTATTGATCATGATATCCCCCATCATGTTTTGCATTTGTTCATTAGTTGGGGGAGTTCGCTGTTCTCCCTCACCAACAGTGGGGACCTCGATGGTTTGGACAACCTTCAAGTGTGCGGGAACGAAGTCCAGCTCAACCCCCAACTGAGCGAGGTCCCCAATGTCTAGCTCAATACCTTCAGAAATTTTAGCGTTCCCCATACACTCTTTGAAATCTCCAACTACAGCCCCCCACTCATCATTAGCGTGGGACCTGGCCCAGTGGATAGATCGCAGGACTTCGGCGTAGCACTGAATGAATACCAGATCGAACGCCTCCGCCTTTATAGCCACCAGTCCCCCTGTTGAAATTGAAGCATCAACAAGGCCCTAAAGCTCGGCAGTTCGGGTGGCCGCCGTGGTGAGCTCCTCTCTCAGCCGAGTGCATTCCACTTGGTTGCTTTTATTTGATTCCCCCACCAAGGCAATCTCTTCCTTGGTGCGGGCGAGCTCTGTGTCCTTAGCAATAAGCTCTTGACAAGCTGCTTCAAGTTCAACTTTTTGGCGGTTGAAATCAGCCTGAAGTCTCTCAAATTTGGTCAGGGCGTCTCGCTCCTCCAGCAGCGATGCCTTCGCCTTCTCCTCGGCCACCGCTAAAGCCTCCTCAGCCTGCTTGCGTTCATCCCCCAGTCGGTTAATAAGATTTTTAGCTTCATGACGGACTCGGTCGGTCGCTGAGATGTCATCAACTATGATTTGAGCGGCGGCAAGTGCTCCGCAAGCATAACACATTACTAGCCGGGCACGATCCGGCGACCTCTGCCTCTCTATCAGTTCCAGCTCAGATAAGGGGAGATATTTGGGAGCCTCAGAGAAGATTTGGCGAGCTTGCCCAGACGGTAAGTCTCGCACACTGACAAATGCCTTGGACCGAGCGGCGTTGTGTAGAACCTCCGGGCGTTCAGGATGAGAAGCGGTGGCATACCTATAAGTAAAAAAACAAACAAAAAATACTTGTTAGAATATTCAACGTCAGATATAAAACCAACTCTAAAGACTTGTAAATCTTTGCTTACCCAAACCTAGCGGGATCAAGCCCAAGTAGCGTCTCGTCCGCTATCGGAATCCCATAGGGGGATGGGGGCAATGCACTTTGAAGAGTTGGGGGAGTTTGAGTTGGTGGAGGCGCAATCGACCGCACAGAGTCACCATGCCCGGATCCAGATCCAGCTCACCCGATCTGTTCTGACACACACTCGAGTCTAGCCAACCTTTGTTTCTTCAGGGCATGAGCCCGGTCCTCATCATCACATACGTGGGATTCGTCCCCGTGACATAGCTCGCGACCTCCTCTGGTTGGGGATGAGGTAGGTGGAGCTCGCTCGTCAGCTCGCCCAGACACTTTCTTGTCGAGGTCTTTGGCGACCTGAGACTTGGTAGGAGCCTTGGCAGGAGCTTTCTTTTGGGATCCAGAGCCCTCGGCCTTCTCCTGGGTAGGGGTAGTCTCAGCGAGCTCAGACTTCTTCTAAGCAGCCAAGACGAAAATTGACGGTAATCCTTTCTTATTTAGGCGTGGGGGCCCCATCTGCAACTTGTGAACTAGAAGGTGGTAGGCTTCGGGGACTTCAATCGGTGGGATCGCGACCGTCACGCCTTGATCTGCACAAGTGTAGAAAGTTGGCAAAAGTTAGCAAGGTTGATAATGTGTGCGAACTGGGCGAGCTACGAAAAGATGTATACCCGGATGTTCTGGGGCCTGTGCTGTGAGGTGATGCGGCGAAGTAAGGACAAGAGCAGCTCGTCTGTAGTGATGTTTGCTCAGGTGCTCGATGTCTCGATCCTTACAATTTCGCAAGCAACACACTGTTCACACGAATTCGAATTCCACAGAAATGTTTGAGTTGCCGCTACTAGACTTGTGATGCTTCGGAGCTGCAAAAAGAAAAGAAATTAGATTAGTAAATCTAATTCAACCCACGCACACCGAATTCATCCACCTACTGCTAGCCTCTCCGTATTACTCAGGGGAATAGATGCGGCCTCCTTGCCCGGTATAGTTAGTAGAAGCTCTCCAGTCCCCACCGATAAAAATAAATTGTTCCTTCCAATCGCGGATCTTGTTTGGGAGGCTCTCTATAAACTTCTCCCCTGGTCGAGCCTTCAGGTAATAATAGCCTTTGGCCTCGTTGGATTGCTTTGTCACACTGAAGGCTTCGTAGATTTCAGTGATGGTCAGACGGTTCTTGTACCCCTCTAGCCCGACAACTGTCAACATAGCCAAAAAGCTACTCCAAGCATTTGGAGTAAGCTGAGTGATGGCAAGGTTCATGTCCATCAGATATTGACCAAAGGAGCGAGTTGATATGCCTCCACCTGGGCTGACGGCTATCAATATTCACACCTTGGAGGGATACAATATTTTTTGCGGAGATTAGGGAGCACAAACTCCGAAATTATACTCTGTACAGAGTTCGCCTTGAAGTCTGACTTGCCATCGGCCTCCCTGATAGTTCGCTCAGGAGTGGGGAATCTCGTCTGGTACCTCTCTACATATTCATCCTAGTCCAACTAATGCTCAATGGCGGTAAGGATGTTGTGCTCAGGAAGCTGTGGATTCGGGAAATTAATGGAGCGGAGATACTCCAAAGTAATCTCCTCCTCCTCCTCATCCTCAAGTTCGCGCACCAATTCGCTAGCAGGATCACCTGACTCAGCGACCTCCTATTCACCCTCGGCAGCCCCAGAGGCCTGTCCTTCCCTTCCTGGGGCGAGCTCCTCCCAGAGCTCGCGAAGTTCGTCCTCAGGACCACCTCCAGAGTTGGTGGCCCTCTCCCCAAAGTCAGAGCTGACCTCACCGAGTAGCTCGCTAGATCTTGGGTGAGATACTGAGGTCCCGTCGGAGCTGGATCCAATCACAATTGGGGTGATCTGAGGGATTGGAATGTTACTTGTCATGGGTCTCTTCTCCGGGTTTCAGTTCGATATAGTCCGACTTGAACATCCAGTAGACATGGTACTAATAAGGGCGAAGTCTAAAAGGTTGGTGGATTAAATTTTTTTGGGGTGGTCGGAGTTCGTAATTCCAGCGATCGAAAAGCTCAAAAGTTGTCGGAATTAATGGTGGATCAACAAAAAGTTAAGAAAAGAAGGAAATTTGAAATCTGCAAGAAAGAAGTTAAGGGATAAGAAGAATTATGTTACTACCTTAGAAGATTAAATGAAAATCCGATGGAGCAAGGGTTTAATTACCTGAAAATGCTTAGGTTGCTCTAAAAATTTGAAGACGTAAAAGTGGTGAATGAAACAGTAACCCCATATTTATAGGAAAGAGACGAGGCAAGGTATAGTTTCGAAAGAGTCCAGGGACCTATATGCAAAGAATTTGAAAGTTTGACATGAGGGGCGCAAGAATTGAGGCTTGGAAAGGTGTGCACGATGCCTCGAATTCTGTGCCACGTCAGTATTTCCACCGCCTAAGGTAGCTCGCCAAGGAGCTCGGTACCACACAAAAGGGAGTTCGCCTTCACTAGAGCTCTCGCCCATAGAGGCAAATCAGCTCGCCCACACATTAGAAATATCATTGATGTGGACAAGCTGGGGGGCAAATGTTGAAAGGCGAACTAAAGTAAACTACTAATGGAAGATTATCAAAATAAATCACTTAAGGCTAAGGAGCTCGCCATGTTGACACCTTGCCACATCATCAATCTTGACCAGTCAACACCATGAAGGAAGAAAGAGCTCGCTCGCCCAGTTGCCCAGGTGCCATGTCACCAGTGCCTGACCAAATGACCAACACGAAGAGAGAGAGAGAGCTCGCAAGGGAGCTCGCCCAACACTAGAAAACAAGGCCCGATCCTACTACCATCATCACATCCTGGTGCAACATAAGGCAAGGAAGCTCGCCAAGGAGCTCGCCCAGTCTGAAGTGAAGCCAATAGCTACGTAGGAAACCAGTAGTGATGTAGTAGGGCAAAGCAATGTAATTAAAGTATAGTAGTGAGTAAGGACATGTGTTAAGGACACTTGTCAGCACATTAGGCTAAATAAGCCCACTAAGTGTCACCTCATTGCATGCAAACCTATAAATAGGTCTCTTGTAACTCATTTCTCTCTCTAAGCTCATAATACTACAACTACTTTCTCTCACTACTTTCTCTCTCTATTAAACACTCTCAAGAACATTATATCTTGTTTATTGTTTGGTGGAATTCAGTAGATAATCAGCCACATAATTAACCCAATTAGTTAATTCCATCAACAGTAGGGATAGTGTCACTCTTGATATTGTTGTTAATGGCCTTAAGAGCAAAGAGCATGACCTAAAACACAATGGGAAGGGTAGTAAAAATTATGGTGAGGTTATGCATGTTAGAGGGAGGTCTTCGTCTAGATCTCATAACAAAAAGAAACACGATAACCAAGATTCAGATACTAAAAGGAAGCCTCAAGGGAACAGTAGGTCCAAGTCTAGGAATAGAAAGTGCTTTAATTGTGGTGAAACTGGTCACTATTACAAAGCTTGTCCTAGCCCTAAGAAAAAACAGCAACAAAAAAAGCATGCTAATATGGCTTCAAGTTCTCAGGATGGTAGTGGGTTTATGGTGACTGAAATGTGTGATGAACAACATGTGAATTCTGTGCTTTCTTCTTCCGTTTGTGAAAATGAATGGCTTATTGATTCTGGTTGTACCTTCCATATGTCCCCTTTTAAACGCTTGTTTTCTTCTTATGAGAATGTTGAGCATGGTCATGTTTCTATGGCAAATGAGAAAAGGTGTCATATTGCTGGTATTGGTGATGTTTGCTTAAAGCTTGACTCTGGTTCTGTTGTTACTTTGAAAAATGTGAGGCATGTTCCTGATTTGTGCAATAACTTGATATCTTGTGCTGCTTTGGAAGATGAGGGTTATGAGGGAAGGTGGGGTAAAGGCTTTATGAAAATCATGCGGGGTTCTTTGGTTCTTTTCAAATCTATCAAGCTTTACTAAATATGATGTTTGTGCTAATTCTGTGAATGTTGTCAAGGAAGACAAAACTGAATTGTGGCATAAAAGGTTAGGACACATGAGCAACAAAGGTTTGGAAATCTTGCAAAAATCTGGTGCTTTTGGCAATGAAAAATTGTCTTGTGTGTCATTTTGTGATTCATGTGTTTTAGGAAAGCAACATAAAGTGCAATTTCCTATTAACCCCTACCCTAATTCCCCTTCTTGCACTGATATTCTTGAGTATTTGCATGCTGATATTTGGGGTCCTGCTAGTGTATCCACACAAAGTGGAAATTTGTATTTCCTATCTGTGATTGATTATTTTTCTAGAAAAGTTTGGGTTTTCTTGATGAAAAACAAATCAGATGTGTTTGATAAGTTTAAGGAGTGGAAAACTCTCATTGAAAACCAAACTGGAAAAAGGATTAAAAACCTTCGGACTGATAAAGGTCTTGAATTTTGCAACAAATTGATGGACAAATTGTGTGCTAATTCTGGGATTAAAAGGCATAAAACTGTTCCTTACACGCCTCAACAAAATGGGGTTGCTGAAAGGATGAATAGGACTTTGATTGATAAAGTTAGGTGCATGATAGCTGCTTCTGGATTGACTAAAATGTTTTGGGGTGAGGCTGTTATTAGTGCTGCTTATTTGATCAATAGGTCTCCTTCTGTGCCTTTGAGAGGTAAATGTCCTGAAAATGTGTTTTATGGTAAAAGCATTGATTATTCAAACTTACGTGTGTTTGGTTGTGCTGCTTTTGTGCATCAAAAGACTGATAAACTTGAACCTAGGTCTAGGAAATGTGTTTTCTTAGGTTATCCTGAAGGTGTGGAAGGTTATAGACTTTGGTTGAAAGATGAGCATGGTTTTAAAGTTGTCATTAGTAGAGATGTTATCTTTAATGAATCTGATTTTCAATGTTTACATGCCTCTGTGTCTACACCTGAAAAGAAGACTACTCCAAATGAGGTGGAGCAGCTGCCTCATTTATCTAGATCTGACAATGTGCAAAATGAACCTCAAAACACTGATTTACATGCTGAAAATGGTGCTCTACTTGCTCAAAATGATGTATTACCTGCTGTTGAGCAATTTATACAATCGAAAGATTTATGTGGCTAATTGTACTTAAGTAAATCACTCAATCAATAATCTAAAGTTGTTAATTGGACTTATAATAGGGATTATGGATAAGAAAGTAGATAGAGAATTTCTAATAATGTATTTCTTGTATTGGATTTTTTTTCCGATCCTTACAAATGAGGATTTTACATCTATTTATACCCTCTCTTTGATGAGGTGACACGTTTAGGGGCCATGTGGCCTCTGGTGGTGACAAGTGTCCTCCACTTGCCACCACCCTAATGACTTGCTCCACTAACTCTAACCATAACGTTCTACGCCTTCCCTATAGGTCCTTCGAACATCTTGTGTCCCCTTCCTCGAAGTATGGCGAGCAATATGGCGAGCACTGTGGTGAGCAAATGGGCGAGCACTACGGGCTTGTTCTCAGAGTCTAGTGTCTTGTCACCATTGAGCCAGGCGAGCATGCTGGCGAGCAACTTAGCGAGCAACCCAGTCTTGGCCTCATGGGCTCGTTGCTCCGTGACACCAGGGTTTGGGCGAACAACTGGGCGAGCAAGCCGGCGAGCACTTAGGTGAGCAACTGGGGAATGGCCATGTAGGCTTGTTGCCTTGTCACCTCTGGGCCCCTGTGGGCATGCGGGCGAGCAACCTAGCGAGCACTTAGTCGAGCAGCCGGCCCACTTCAGCTTGCTTATACTTTAGTTTATTTCCTTAATCTTCGAGCTTAGATCCTTTTATCAACAGTTGCCCCTTAGTATATGCTTTGATTTGATATCTTATCAAAGTATATGCTGGAGTTAGTCTACCATGCTGACGAGCATTTGGGCGAACAGTAGGGCGAGCAACTCAGCGAGCAGCTTTGTGCTTGTCTTTGTGCTCGCCTTCTTGCTCGCTCCCTCTCTCGGCAAGTGAGGTGATGTTCTGGAAAACGAGGCGTCACCTTGTTTCGTGTGCCAATCAGTCACACGAAAAGTCGCGCCCCTTCAAAAACTTTTCAAATCTTTTGCAATTAAGTCCCTGAGACTTTTTCCCTCTTTCATTTTTACCCGAATGTATAAATAGGGCTTTACCATTCACTGTTCATTTTCTTCCTTACTTGCTTCTTCTCTGAAATTTTCGACGACTTCAAATTTCTGAGCTTTTTTTCCGGCGACCTTTGCTATTTTCATTCCGACGAGCGATTTCAGTGTTCCGATTGAAGGTAATTCCTTAACTTCTTTTCCTTTTGTTTCTTTTTTTTTTTGTATTATCCTCTTTTTCTTTTAATTTTTGAGTATCTATTTTTTTGTACTTGTTCGTTGGATTCTTCGGCGAAATTTCTGATCGGAATCCCGTTGGTGATACTTGCAATCAGTAGTTAGCACATCCTAGGGTCAACTTTCTTTTTCTCATCTTTTCTCGAGCAATGTCATCATCTTCAAGCCGGATCATCTCGCATCGGAATCTGGGTAAACGTCCGGTGGAGGAGGGCGGCCCGATCGCCGGACTTTCCTCTGTACACTTGGCGGGATATGAGCCCGAGTTTTTAGAGGTGGATCGCCCGTTGGAGGAGGGGGGCGATCAGGCCACGAGCAGGCCGGCGAGCATTCGGGCGAGCAGCTGGGCGAACAAGTAGTCGAGCAGCCCTCTGCTCGCCCTGATGGTGATGACCCGGAGGGTGTTGAGGTGCTCTCCAGCAGTGACGATAGTGAATACTCCATCACCGAGTGGTTCGAGTCTGTCGGCTTCCCGCAACCTCATATGTCCGAGAGGTCCATTCCCGAAGGTGTTGTGCAAGAGTTCGACTGGAGAGCATATTACGAGCAATACGCTGCCGATTTCCCGACTCCTCCTCGACAATATCGGGAACTTGAAAAAGGTGACCGCACGAACTACAAGGCGAACACTTTGGTGAGCACCATCGACGAGGATGATCTTGACCACATCCGGAGGGAGTATCACATTCCCTGCGACGTTACGATGTATGGTCCTTGGGAGAAGAAAAGAGCTGACTGTCCTCTGGAAGGCTTAACAGCCATAAACGTGCATACTTTGGCCGCTGGTGTAACGTTACCCCTTCACCCTCTCATTGGGCGTTTTTTGAGACGACGGGCTTAGCGATCACACAACTAACACCCAATTCCTGGACATACTTGATATCACTCTGCACGGTCTTTACCTTGGAGAAGTATAAGGATCGTCTGACCCCTCAAGAGGTGAACTACGCACTTTGCCTTAGCAAGTGTTCCGAGGAAGGCCAGGGTTACTATTACCTTAAGGCGAGGAGTGATATGAAAATTCTTGAGGGACTGCCCAACAAGGTGAGAGACTGGAAGGAGCAGTTTTTCTTCATTGGTGGATATTGGCGGGCCCCGGACAATATTGAAGGACTTGGGGACGTATTATGTCGCCGACTGAGTTTGTCGAGTTGCAGCGTAGGACTTGTTTGTACTTATTTTTTGTTTTTCAATATTGTGTCTAATATTCTTTGTTCTTCTTGCTTGCAGGCTTGATCCCTCAGCGTTGGAAGAAAATGAGTCTTTCTGAGGAGTTCAAGTTTACTTGTATCCTCGTCTGCCGTCGTAACAAGAAGGACATGACGTTTGAATATCTGAACAAGTCCAGTTATCGCATCGCTTTGGGGTTGATCACAACTCCTCACCACCTACGAGCTCAAGTTGCTCGTCCTGCAGGTAGGGCTATCTTATACTTTGAGATTTTATGAAAAAATTTCTAAATTCTTCCTTGTCTCTTGGTGTGTGTAGCGCCTAAGGTTACTATCGTTATCCCTCCGTCCTTCAAGACTTTGAACCAGAGGTTCGGGATGGCTAGAACTAAGAGAGATCTGCCCTCCGTTGTGTTAGCTGCTCAAGTGGCTGCCAAGACGACCAAGAAGGCCACTGGTACTGGGCCAAGTACCCGATCTAATGCTCCTCGAGCTCCTCGGGTGGACGATCGACAAGCTCCCAGCGGTTCCCCTAGTGGTGGCAGCCGTCGGTTGCAGCGCGGTGATGGCTCACGCGTTGAGCGTGAAGATGACGCTGCCAAGAGGTTACTGGTCACAAGACCTTCGGCATCCGGGGGCCCAGGCCTAACTGAGGTTCCGGAGTCTACTCTTCCTGCACCTACCGGCACGTCTACTGCTCCTGCCCCCATACGGTCCGGTGGGCAGTTGTCAGACATCTCGATCCTTGGATGGGATCAAGACCGAGCAGCTGGGTAACATTCTTATGCCTTGAGCATACTTACACTTAGAAAAATTTCTCTAAGTGTCTTCTTGTATGAACCTGTATGCAGGTATGATCCTTCACGCTATCAGCACCGTAGTCCAGCCGTGCACCAGTTCGCGCTTGCTCGGCCTCCAAAGTCCCTCAATGAACTTAAGGGTTCAACTCGCTTGGCCGTTGAGTCTACCGTTCATCATTAGACTCAGCCCCAAGATGCCATCATTCAGCGCCAGTCCCTCACGGATAACATCTGTACAGCTATGCATCATACCAGCGGTGCCCTCTTCACTACACAACGCGCCCTTGAGCAAGCTGTGACCTTGGAGAAGGCTTACGCGGTGTTGACGGATAGTGCGAGGAAAGAGAGGGATGAAGCGAAGAAGAAAATCGCTACTGCGGAAGCCAAGGCAAAAGCCTCTTTGGACGCCGAGCAGTTAGCTATTGCAAGTGTTGAGAAGGCTCAAGCCGAAGCTGATGGTCTCCGGGCCGAGCTAGCAAGTGTTCGAGCTCAACTGGAAGAAGGCCGGATTGCTCGTGGGAAGGTCGCAGAATTGGAGAGAGATCTTCAGGCAACCCGGACCGAACTTGCCAACCTCAAGGCCGCGCATACCGACTGTTACACCGCCGATGCCGTGGCTATTATACGAGCTGAATCTTCTGATTTTGGTTTTGTTTATGCCTTCGCCGAGAACCTCCGGGCTTATCACCATGCTGTTGGTGAGAACGAGGACCCCTGGACAGCCCTGAAGAAGGAGTTCACTAATTTCCTTACCGAACGTCCACTTAGGGATGGTTTGGTCGTCGACATTGGGGACCTCGAGGAAATAGGTGTTGATTTGAGCGTCGTTCCTCCTACTCTCAAGATCGTTGGTGGGAAATATCCACCCATTCAGATCGATGATCAGGACGACGCGATGGTGGATACCGAAGGTTTATCCCCATTCGAAGTCCTTCCTGGTCTCTCTCCTTCAAGCGCCGGCGGGCAGGCGGGTGACCACTTCGGCGAGCAGCCCAGTGAGCAGGCTGGCCAAGGTGATGGACAAGCTGGCGCCCTGGCTGGCGAGCAAGCTGGCGACCAGTAGAGAGTTAGGGATTTTCTTCTTTTTGCTTTTCCTCCCTTCTTTTTTGCTTTTGCTCTTTGTTTGCAACTTTTTTGCTTCTTTCGCCCTCGAAGGCGCTCCACATGTACTTGAACTTCCTTTTGATGTTAATGAACTTGCAGTCTTCTTTTTATTGGGTTTACTTGCGTTTGTAGTAATGTGTGTGTCTAAGTTATTTAGTGCTCATTTTTTTATGTACGGTGTTTCAATTGATTCGTCTTACTTTTCCTTTTTACGGAATCACGAATTTACACCTCATTTTTCATCTCTTTGGATGTAGGCTTATTGATCGGTAAGGACTCCCTTTTAATGGCATAACCTTAGGGTTAGTCTCAATACCTTGCCTTTATTATGGACTCATAAGTCTTGTGAGCTTATAACTTGAGACATCTTTTGATACACCAATTTGAATGGAAACCTCCTCTTTATTCAACATAATAATGACTTTACAAATTTGTCTTCAGCTAACACGAACCTGCTTGCCCCTATACATGTTGGGAGAGCAAGGTTTTCAAAGAAAATTTACACAAATCTTCACTGGTAGAATTTCTTGAGATGCGCCGCGTTCCACGTGTATGCCAAAGGGTTGCCTTGCATATCCTCCAGGTCATACGTCCCATTTGGCCAACTTTTTGTTACTTTGAACGGACCTTCCCATTTTGGACCAAATACTCCAGTCGGGGCTGTTAGTATCCGTCTCATCACCAAATCACCGATCTGGAACTTTCTGTCCTTTACTTGTGAATTGTAATACTTTTCGGCCCGTCGCTTATAGACCGCATTTCTTAATTCTGCCGAAGTTCTTATGTCTTCAATCAAATCTTTTTCTACCGCCATATCATCTTCATTTGCTTCCTCATCGTATCTGATTATCCTCCATGTCCGATGTTGGACCTCCACTGGGATGACTGCTTTAACTCTGAAAGTCATTGTGAACGGTGTCTCCCCAGTACTTGTTCTATAGGATGTCCTATAAGTCCATAGGACCTCCGGCAGCTCGTCGGCCCAACTGCCCTTTCTTTCTTCCAACCGGATCTTCAGGATGTGCTTCAAGATTTTATTCACGGCTTCGACTTGTCCGTTTGACTGAGGATGATACGGCGTGGAGTAATGCTTCTTGATGTCGCACGATGAGGAGAAGTCTTTTAACTTACTTCCATCGAACTGTCTTCCGTTATCCATGACTATTGACTGTGGTAACCCAAATCTGCATACCAGGTTCTTCCAAATGAAGCTTATCATCTTCTCTTGGGTTACAGTCGTTAATGCTTCAGCTTCGGCCCACTTAGTGTAATAGTCCACGGCCACCACTACAAATTTTACTCCACCTTTTCCGGGAGGGAATGGGCCGACCAAGTCGATACCCCATTTAGCGAATGGCCACGGACTATATACTGATTTCAACTCTTGTGCCGAGGTGTGGATACTTGGAGCGAACTGTTGGCACTTCAAGCATCTTTTAGCATATCTGATAGCATCCTTCCGTAGTGTTGGCCAATAATACCCTTGCCTAATAGTTTTGTAGGCCAGGGCTTGCCCCCCGGCGTGGGCTCCACATATTCCTTCATGGATTTCTTCTAACACCTTTTGACCTTCCTCTGGGGAGAGACATTTGAGTAATGGAAGTGAGATTCCTCTCTTGTACAACTGCCCCTCAACCATCGTGTATCTAGCAGCTTGCTTCACAATCCGTCGTGCTTCCCATGGATCTCCCTGCTGTTCTCCGTGGGACAAGTATTCGCAGATAGGTGTCCGCCAATCATCAGTAGTCACTTGTTGGCTGTTGACCATTTGTTGCCCCCTCTTCAACACTTGAAAAATATAATCAAATGTTGAAGGCTTAGTTAGCTTCGTGACCACCACCTCTGAGATGCTTGGCTGTCCGGTGCTTGTAGCCAACCGAGCGAGAGCGTCCACTTGTGTGTTTTCTAGTCGA
Source organism: Prunella vulgaris (assembly GCA_026898435.1). Classification (NCBI taxonomy): domain Eukaryota; kingdom Viridiplantae; phylum Streptophyta; class Magnoliopsida; order Lamiales; family Lamiaceae; genus Prunella; species Prunella vulgaris. The sequence continues at coordinate 392,691 of JAPKLY010000378.1, read as the reverse complement.
GGGATTTGTTTGATATACACCTGGTCGAACCTGGATATCAGGTATGCGACAATCCTTTGATAGATGATCATCTGCCGGTCCTTAGCCTCGTATTCACCTCGGACTTGAGATACTATTAGCTGCGAATCTGCGAAAATTTGAAGTCTGGTTGCCCCCACACCTAATGATAGTCTCAAACCCGCAATAAGTGCTTCATATTTGGCTTCGTTGTTGGTTGATAGGAAGTCGAACCTTATTGCTGAGGTGAATACTTGTTTGTCGGGACTTAAAGGAAGACACCCGCTCCGGCTGTGGAACTTGTTGCTGAGCCATCTACGTAGAGGTGCCATGGGTATATACATCCCCTCGTCGGATCTTGAGGGTAGGTTAGCTCTACAATGAAGTCTGCTAGAGCCTTCCCTTTGATTGTTGTTCGGGGTGCGTATGTTATACCATACTGGCTGACCTCTAGTGACCACTATAATAATCGTCCAGCAGTATCGGGTCTGTGTAAGATTTGTCTCAAGGGGAAAGTTGTTAAAACTTCCACTTGATGATCGAAGAAGTATGGCCGGAGCTTTCGCACGCTCATCACCAATGCATACGCCAACTTCTCCATTGGGGAGTATCGGAGCTCCGCCTCATGTAGCACTTGGCTGACATAGTATATCGGCAAATGTGTCTTGCCCTCCGCACGCACCAAGGCTGAGCTTATGCCTACCTCTGATGCTGCCAGGTATAAATACAACTTTTCCCCCAGCACCGGCTTTGACAGGATCTGGGGGTTGCTGAGATAACTTTTTATATCCTCAAACGCCTTTTGGCAAGCATCCGTCCACACATAGTTGGTCTTCCCGGATCTCTTGCAGATGCCTTTGCCTTTGATAGACTCGAAGAAAGGTCTATTCTTATCTCCGGATCTGGATATAAATCTGTTTAGTGCCGCGAGACATCCGGTAAGTCTTTGAACCCCTGGTATATCCTTTGGTGGTCCCATCTCCAAGACGCATTTAACTTGTGAAGGGTTAACTTCTATACCCCGTTGACTTACTAGATGTCCCAAGAATTTGCCGAATTGCACTCCAAAGCTGCTCTTCTTCGGGTTAAGTATCATGTTATATGCCCTCATGATATCAAACGCTTGTTTGAGGTGCTCCAGATGGTCTTCTTTTCTAAGACTCTTCACTACAATGTCGTCAACATATACCTCCATTGTGTCACCAAGGTGTTGGTCGAACATCTTATTGACCAATCTTTGATATGTGCCACCGACATTGATTAACCCGAAGGGCATCCTCTTCCAACAAAACAAATTTTTGTTTGTATAGAAGGTTGTATGCTCTGGATCATCGGGATGCATGGCAATCTGATGGTAACCTGCAGTATTGTCTACCAGCTGTATTGTCTACCAGCTGGTCGATGTGAGGCAAAGGGAAGTTATCCTTTGGACACACGGCATTAAGGTCTGTGAAGTCTATACAGAGCCTCCACGTTCCATTCGACTTCTTGACCAGGATAGGGTTTGCCACCCATTGAGGACATAGTGCTTCCTTTATGAGCTTATTGTCTAAGAGCTTCTTCACCTCGCCGGTCAATGCTTCATACTTATCTGGTCCATATTTTCTTCTCTTCTGGCGGACATGCTTCTTTGTGGGATCTATGTTAAGGCGATGGCACGCGTGCTCCACCGGTATGCCCGTCATGTCCTCGTGCGGCCATGCAAATACATCGAGGTTAGCCCGAAGGAATTCCTCCATCCTGCTTCTATAAGTCTCCTCCAACTCTGACCCAATAAAGAGTTCTAAATCTTTTTTATTTGGGTCAACTTGTATGGACCTGAGCTCCTCGACTGGTGTAGCACGTCACTTTTTATCCTTCCACTTGGGGTCATCAATCTGTCCTTCGAGGTGCATATCCATCTCTACCGGGATGGGTTCGTAACCCAACCGAGGTTCAATGTCTTCCGGGGCACTTGTCTGGCCTTCAGGTGTTAACTCCATGCTTCGACTTGCTTCGGCCACCATTGTCGGATCATGATCCTGAACTTCTGGGTCACTTCCCGTTTGCCTCCCAGTCTGTTGATTTTGTTGAAGTGTATCATCCACTTCCATGTTTTCTGGCGTTTGATCCATCTCCATCATCTCGGTATCTATTGAGACATCATCCAAACTGCTTGGCTCGTCCGGGGAGGGTTGTGATATCAGATCTTCAAACACCAACACCTGGGTAACAGGCTTATTCAGAGTTAGTAGGCATTCCCGCGCCTTCTTCTGATCCCTTTTGACCATACCTGGACCCTTAAGAGTTGAGAATTTGATACAATAATAGTAAGTAGAACATGTGGCTTTAAATTCAGAAATGAAAGGGCGGCCGAGGAACCCGTTATAGGTGGACGGTTGATCTACGACTAAAAAGTCTAGCAACCTAGTCATCCTCCTTTTCGGGTCCTCTAGCGCTACAAGTTCTACAGGCAATCTTATTACACCTAGTGGGACGGTCACAGCCTCTCCGAATCCCACTATTTTGTGATTACAATCCTCTATATAGGATTCGTAATCTCCTAACTGGTCTAGTGTCTTCTTGAACATGATGTTCGTGTAGGCTCTAGTATCCACTAGCAGTCGGTGTACTCTCGTGTTCATGATATTGGCGCTGATAACCAGGGAGTCGTTATGCGGTGTAAGGACCCCTTCGAGATCTGCTTGTGAGAAAATCAAGTGTGCAGTTGGCTTAGCTGATACTTTTGATCCGGACCCCGTCTCCTGGACTTGATTGACCGCCCGAATTTCCTCTTTCTTTTATCTTTTTTATGTTGGACGGCCATCCACCATTCCCCCAGCCGAACCAATCTCTTCAAGTACAAGGATCTCTCGGTTAGGTTCCAGATGTGTCGGCCTTGCCGGTGGACCTCTCCTCACTTGTCTGTTTGGGGCCCTCTCTGCCTCATCGCTATCTTCATCATCCGAGGCTTCTTGTCTTGGCTGACGCTATCTTTTTCCCGGAGGTTTCTTGACAAATTCGGCAAGTTTCCCATCTTTGTAAAACTTCCATAATTGTTTCAGAAGATCTCGGCACTCACTGGTGAAGTGTCCGATACTCTGATGATATGCACAGAACTTATTTGGGTTTAACTTACTTCGATCCTGCCTGATCCTTCGGGGTGCGGCTAACATGTCCTGGTCTTTCACAGCTGTGAAGAAGTGGTCAATTGTGGTAGTTAATACTTGGTTTAATTTTTCTTTGTACTCCGTCGTGTCTCCAAATGATTTCAAATTTTTCGGGGCTTTGTAACTACTACCACTGGGCTTCTTCCCATTTTTCTTGTCATCAGCCTCTGAACCTAACAGTTTGGCCATTGCTTCTTGCATTGCTACATACACTCCGACCTTATGACGGAACTCGGTATATGTACTTGGACAAGGCAGATGCATCTCTTTCCATAGGTCCGTTCCTTTACGCAGTCCTGCCATGACTGCCACAACCTTTGTGTCATCGCTGACCAACTCACCTTCTAAAAGGATCTTGTCGAAGCGTTCTAAGTATTGTTGATCGGTCTCTTCGGCCCCTTGTGAAATATTGGCCAGCCTATGCTTTTGTGTCAGATATGTTCCGAACCCTAAAAAGTGGGATAGGAATTCCTGGGTCAACTGTCCAAATGATTGAATTGATCCGGGTGTCAAGGTTGAGAACCATCTGTGTGCACGGTCTCCAAGAGTTAAAGGAAAGTTTCGGCATTGCGTCACGTCTGATGCCCCCATTGAGATCATGTAATCAGCATATTTTGAGATGTGAACCTTGGGGTCAGACTCTCCCTCGTACAGCACTAATGAGGGAAATTGTATCTTCTTCTAGATGGGTGCTGTAAGGATGATCGATGACAGTGGTGAAATTGGAAGTGACGTGTACGTCTCAACCTTGTCTTTGATGGCCACCTGATGTTGCAAGTCCTCCACAGCTTTCTTCAACTTTTCTATCTCTAGGACCGATGACCCCCGGGACGATCCCCCTCCTCGAGGCTGTTCCGGGTGCACCTCATGATGACGTGCTGCCTCCGGCCGTCCCTCACTTCGGGTGATCTCTCGGTGCGGTCGTTGGAGGTTACTCGCGGCATTGGCTCCTAACCTCTCGGACGCTCGCCTCCTCAACCTTTCGTGGACTGACCTTCGTTGATGCCTAGCATCAGACTCACAAGGTTCATGATGCTGAGAATGCTCGGACCTCCCACTTCCGGTCCGATGGCTCGGCACATTATGTCTTTCACCTTGTGATCCCTCCTGTATCCTAGATGATCTCCTGCTCGCCCAGCTGATCGCATAGCTGGTCGCCCCTCTGCTCGCTCAGCTGGTCGCTGGTCTGAGCGTTGATGTTGTGGCCCCAGACGGTCACTCATCTTCTGTTTACCTTTCGAGTTTACCGGAGCAACTCGTCCACTATTAGCCTCCTCCTCCTGGGCATGATAACTCGTACGGGTGTCATGCCTAGTCTCTGTTGGGGCCGCCTGAATTAGGGGTTGACGCGCCACCACAATTTACTGCCTTTGCATCTGTCTGAGGGTAGCCATCACCCTCTCGATATCTTCTGGGGTCCTGACCATTGACTCGATGGTTGCTTCAATCTGGGGTCTCTCTGGTGCCGCTGGCAATGCTGGGATTCGAGTCGTCTCAGCATGACGACGTCCCGAAGGCTTCTTTCCCTTCCACCTTTGACTTGTTGAGGTGGTACGGGATTCATCGTGGGAGGCCTCGTACATTTGTCTTATCATTGTTTCCGGTGACAATCGAGTATAGTAGATGAGTTTTTAAAGAAATCTTTTCTAGTTTGTGTTTTTGAAGACAACAAATTCTTGAAAACACTCACAGTTGAAGATATTCCTCAAAACTTTACCGAAATTCAAAGGGTGTTCTTGGCGTTCTTGAGAATAATGAAGAATGAATATCGAATTCTTCAATCGATGGAGGTTCGGCCCCTTCCTCAAGCGCCAAATTGTTGAGCAATTTATACAATCGAAAGATTTATGTGGCTAATTATACTTAAGTAAATCACTCAATCAATAATCTAAAGTTGTTAATTGGAATTATAATAGGGATTATGGATAAGAAAGTAGAGAGAGAATTTCTAATAATGTATTTCTTGTATTGGATTTTTTTTCCCGATCCTTACAAATGAGGATTTTACATCTATTTATACCCTCTCTTCGATAAGGTGGCACGTTTAGGGGCCATGTGGCCTCTGGTGGTGACAAGTGTCCTCCACTTGCCACCACCCTAATGACTTGCTCCACTAACTCTAACCATAACGTTCTACGCCTTCCCTATAGGTCCTTCGAACATCTTGTGTCTCCTTCCTTGAAGTATGGCGAGCAATATGGCGAGCACTGTGGCGAGCAAATGGGTGAGCACTACGGGCTTGTTATCAGAGTCTAGTGCCTTGTCACCATTGAGCCAGGCGAGCATGCTGGCGAGCAACTTAGCGAGCAACCCAGTCTTGGCCTCATGGGCTCGTTGCTCCGTGACACCAGGGCTTGGGCGAACAACTGGGCGAGCAAGCCGGTGAGCACTTAGGCGAGCAACTGGGGAGTGGCCATGTAGGCTTGTTGCCTTGTCACCTCTGGGGCCCGGCGGGCATGCGGGCGAGCAACCTAGCGAGCACTTAGGCGAGCAGCCGGCCCACTTCAGCTTGCTTATACTTTAGTTTATTTCCTTAATCTTCGAGCTTAGATCCTTTTATCAACACCTGCTGTTACTGATGACTTGCATGTTGAAAATGATGTTTTACATGCTGAAAATGTTGCCTGCTGATAATGTGGAAAATGTGCCTGATAATGCTGATTTGGCTGATTATCATCTTGCTAGGGATGGGCCTAGAAGAAACATTAGACAACCTGCTAGGTTTGGTGATTTTCACATTGATACGCATGCATTTAATGCTTTTGAGTCTTGTAACAATGAGCCCAATTCTTATCATGAAGCCATGAAGTCTAAAAATTTGATTGAGTGGTTTAATGCGATGAAAGATGAAAAGAAATCTTTGCATGATAATCAAACCTGGAATCTTGTGCCCAAACCTGAGAATTGTTTTCTTATTGATTGTAAGTGGTTGTTCAAGGTTAAGGATGAATCGAATCGAGTTAGACATAAGGCTAGGTTAGTGGCTAAGGGTTTTACTCAAAAAGATGGGGTAGATTATGCTAAAATCTTGGCTCCTGTTGTTAAATTCACCACTGTGCTCATTATGTTTGCTCTTTGTTGGGAAATGATGTATAAAAATGTTTTGATGTAATCCCAAAGACTCCCCTGATATATAACATTTGTATAGACTTAGAAAAATAGCCTAACTGTTAGGAGGCTAAGTCAAAAACTTAGAAAAATAGGTTTGCAAAAGACATGCTACTTAAGACAAAACTAGTCTGTACAAGTCTGGCTAGCCTGATGAAGAACTTGAAAATACACCCACCCTTGAAGAAAGACACCTCAGAAGACTAAGTCCAAGTAACCTGAAGAACCCTCATGTGAAGAACAAACCTGATTCATTAATTATTCCTCAGCATTAATGAAGGCAGTTGCAACACTTAAATGAAGTGTTAAATGCAACAAAAATAATGTTCTGAAGTCACCTGATGAAAGTGACAAGAGACTTTAATATGACCGTTTGACTGGTCTGAGGAACAATTAAAAAAAGACCAATAAGAAGCTGCCACCTATGTACGGACCTGACACAGTCAGACTGACCTGTCAATACCATGTTCAGAAGTAACCAGCAACCTAGGATGACACGTTTTACTATAACGGCTGCATTAATTCTAAACGGGCATTTAATGAGATCTCAACCATTAATGTTTGGAATTGATCATCCAAAATCTGAAGAAGATCTTGAAGAACGTTGGATTTCAAAAATTGACATAATTTACCATCCAAAACTGGTGAAGACTTTTTGAAGAACGTTGGACCTCAAGAATAGAATAATTTGAAAATTATCTCTTCAACGGATCATTTTTCAAATTATGTCTATAAATACAGGAGTTGAAGAAGAAGTTAAGCACGGGAAACTAACAAGCTCATCTGAATTCTAAAGCTCTCAAAAGTTCATCTCTCTCAAGCACTCGAAATCACACTAGTTTCCCAAGTGCTCACACTATCTAGAGCTCAACTCTGTATTTAGGCTTACACTGTATCATTATTAGAAGCCTACTGAGATAACCCAACCTAGATACTGATCAACATTGTAAAGGGTTATCTCAACCTTAGTTGGAGTACTCAAAGCCCTCAAATTGTAATAGGTTCAAGGCTGTGAGTTGGAAGAAAGTAAGCTGAGTAGTTTCTCAGTCTGAAATCTTGAGAGGACTAGGAATCAGGGAAAATCCTAGAGATCAAGAGAAGTTGTTCTTGATCAGTGCACCTTGGCACTCTAAAACAAGGAATTCCTGTGGATAAGGAATTCTCATGTTAAATCGGAAAAAGTGGATGTAGGAGAGTTTAACTCTGAACCACTATAAATCCTATGTGTCCTTACTGCTTTATTCCTTTTGTGTGAGTTGATAAAATCTTTAAAAAAGTGTTTACATTTAATCCGCTGCTAAATTCGCACTTTGATTAAAACACAGGCTACCTCACAGGGGACCTTCAAGTTCACTGATAGTATATAAGGTCACCTATGTTCTTAAGTCCACTGTGAACCTATAACTTTTCAAAAATTTGTACTTACAGGTGTATTCCCCCCCCCCCCAATACACATGTTATTGTTTATCTGTGACCAACACTCTTGTTGCTCACTTTGATTGGGAGTTGAAACAAATGGATGTGAAAACTGCTTTTTTGCATGGTGATTTGGATGAAAAGCATAAGATTTATATGAGACATCCGGAAGGCTTTGCTGATTCTAAAAATACTGAGCATGTGTGTCTTCTTCATAATATTTGCATGGCTTAAAAAAATCCCCAAGGCAATGGAACAAGAAATTTGATGCATACATGATGTCTTTGAAGCTTAAGAGAAGTGTTTTTTATCATTGTCTTTACTTTAAGGAAAATGCTTCTGTGCCCTTGATTAGGGTCATAATTGCATCTTTTAACATCCATTTCTATATGGTTTTGATGAGTTTATGTTCATATTTGACCCTAATATGCTATGAATTGTGCTATTGACCCTTTGTTGGCAAGAAAGTGTGCTTTATAGTTGAAAACGAGCAAAAATGAGGAACTCCCGACTATTGGAAAGAAGATGATGGAATCCGAGCTCATGGAGATGTTTCTTATACTTAATTGAAGACCCTAGGAAGCTTGGATGAGCAGTGGGATCTAATATGAAAAAGTCGAAAATCGGACATCGTAATTACACTACTACCGAGCGCCCGTAGTTCAGTGACCGAGCGCCGGCCTTCTTATGTCCGAGCGGATTCTCTCTGCCCAGGGTAAACCCAAGCGCTCGATCACAAGGGTAGAGCCACTCGGCCATACCCCTTGAACTGCATCCGAGCTCGCTTGTGAAGCCGTCTGAGCGCCGGTCCGAATTTGGGTATTTTGAGGGCAATTCCATCCGCGCGTTTAATGAGGGATATAATGGATCAAGCATGTGGAGCACTATAAATACTCAAGGATCAGATTCTCAAAGCCATCTTTCATCATAATATTCACAATTCATTCTCTTAGATTAGTTTAGAGATCGTTACAGGTAGTTTCCAAGTTGGGTTAGTATAGATTTCATACTTCTCTCTACAATTACTTTTGATTCATCCATTGGATCTTTAATCCGTTTGTTCCATTAGTTTAGTCTCGTTATTAGCTACAATTCTACGGTTCATTTTACGATTTTGAGCTTTGGATCAAGACTTAGCATTTTCAAGGTTTGATGATTGTATTTCAATTCTCCAACAATTGGTAAGACTTCTTGTATTTCAATTCATATTAGTGTTAATTATGTTTGTTTATAGTTTAATTGTTGTTTTGTTCCATCAATTAGCCATGAGCTAATATCCTTGTTGCATGGTTGTATGAATACTATGGTAAATTTAGTCTCTTGTTAATCATATGCATGAATTAGCGATCTTGATGGATTAGTTCTCTTATTAATGACTTGTATGAATGCTTGGATGTTAAATTGGATTGTATGTGCCTATATGGTTAGCTATGAAATGAGAACTGAGCTATAAGAACTTTATGCATACCAAGTGTTTGATATTTGACTTGTATGACCAATGAGAATTGCATATTAGCCTAGACCTCTTAATTGGAGTGTTAGGAGTTGTAGAGAGATCTAGACACCTAATAGAGCTCTTAGCTTGTGTTGTAGAGAGATCTAGACACTAGTTGCCTTGATTACGACACCAAGAGAACTTTTGCATACTAGGATGGATAGGACACTAGAGGAACCATAGTATGATTACTTCCATGTACACTCCACACTTGCTCACTTCCTAGAGGTGATAATTAGATTTACTATTTCTTGTTGATTTAGTAGATATAAATCATGATCTTTTCTTGCTTTCCTAGCTATCCACCTTTGTAGACATTCAATACTTGCTTGATATCGCATTGTTTTCTTGTGTTCGATATTTAACTTGGTTAACTTTCCACGACAACAACGACCACGTACACTTGCATGGAAATCATACACGATTTTGGCAAACAACCCTTCTTCTTGCTCTTATATGTGGATGATATGCTTCTTAATTGTTAGTCCTTGTCTTAAAACTGTTAAGCATGTTCAAAAGTGTCTTTGTGACAAATTTGAAATGAAGGGCCTTGGTGATGCTAGAAAGATTTTAGGCATTCATATTGAAAGAGATAGGAAGAATCATACTCTCTTGCTTAATTAGATTTCATATGTGGATAAAGTTTTGAGTAAATTCTCCATATCTAATGCTAAAGTTGTCAACGTGCCTCTTGCTGCCCATTTTGTGTTAAGTAAGACTCAGTCTCCTACGACCAAGTCCGAAATTGATGATATGAAAGATGTGCCTTATGCCAATGCTATTGGATCGGTGATGTATCTCATGGTAAGCACTCATCCTGATATTGCTTGTGCTGTGAGTTGCTTGAGTAGATACATATCAAATCTAGGTAAGGATCATTGGGAGGCCTTGAAATGGCTTCTTAGGTACATTAACGGCTCGATGGAGGTAAGTCTCAAATTCTCAAAAAGTGTACGTGGATTCTAATTTTGCCAATGATAGAGATAATAGGAAATCCACCACTTCTTATGTGTTTACCTTGTGTGATTCATGCATTAGTTGGAAATCTTAATTGCAAAATGTTGTTGCTTTGTCTACTACTGAATCTGAGTATATTGCAATAACTGGGACTGCAAAAGAGGATATTTGGCTAAAAGGCCTTATTTCTGAGATAGATTTCCTTGAAGGTGAGGTGGTTGTATTTTCTTATAGTCAATCTGCTATTCAATTGTGTAAGAATCTTGTATTCCATGATAGAACTAAACACATTGATGTTAGATATCATTTTGTGCGTGATGTTGTTGAGAAAGACATTTTGAACCTTGAGAAGATAGCTTCTGAATTCAATCCATCTGATATGGGCACTAAGTGTCTTTCTGTGGAGAAATTTAGGTCGTGCATGAGAACATTGAACTTTGATTCTTTGGATTAGTAATGTCTCTTGCTCCCTATGTTCTGTGTTTCTCAATAGTTTGTGTCTTGTGTGACTTAACTGTTGTGTTTGTGTCCTGTGTTCTTCATGTTGTTGTGAAGATGTGTTTACCTTTAATAACTTATATTGTATTTGTTATTAATGTCTCGTACTTAACTTACTGCTTTGTTTTGCAGGTGTGTTGTGTGTACGTGTGTGTTGTCTGTGCAGCTTGTTGTAGTTATACAGTGTGTGTTGGGTAATGATGAATACCCGTGGATTCTAGTGTTGATGGGAATGACCAAAAAGGTGGAGAATTTGTTAAGCATGAGCCCAATGGGTTTTGGCCCATTTAGTTTTATAGGCCCACTCCTTCTCAAACCCTAGGTTGATTGGAAGCCTCCATATAAAAGCCACAAAACTGCTCCTTTGCACAACTGATCGATTTGAATCCTTTCGTGACCGTTGAAGTAGAGAAGCTTGTGTTTGTGGTCTGCTACCTCTACCGATAGGCCTTTGGTTGTCGTTCTCTCAACACCGGTTTGGAGTCCACCTAGGCGGGTGGCCTAAACTCAGGTCCGTAATCAAACCGTAAGACATGATGCGAAGGGGGCAACCCAACAGTTACGTACAACTCCTCCTTAACAGGATATAGAAGCACAACTTTTTCTTCATCGTAAACCTTTAACAATTTTTATTTACAAGCTGCCATGGAAAAATAATTTTTAGATTAATTAAATAATTTATGTATTATGATGATAAGTTAATTATATATATATAGGCTCCAAATTATTTTTGGATAATATTATTACTTTGTGAATGATTTAAAGTACCCTGAAGTTGTGTACGTCAGGAAGTGGTAGAACTAGTGACGAGAGTTTACATTTTTATTCGATTTTCATGCACATCTGATTTTCTTGAAAACATATCAAGAAAATAATAATAATAATAATAATAATAATAATAATAATAATAATAA